>KZ868917.1:146070-159557 GCA_003456935.1 Machilis hrabei | reverse complement strand
TCTTGTTACTTTTTTGCTCTTAAAATGAGTTCCTACTCCAGTTTCCGACAAAACATTAAATATTCTATTACTACCTATGACACTGCATGCTGTCCACAATTTCTAGTGGCAAAAATATTTAATTGTTTACATATTCAGTATAATGAAGATTCCATATTCACCCCTCAATTACCACTGAACTCTCATCATGAATTCCCAAACCTCGCAAAGGGCAATTGTTATGGAACCTCTTGTACACCGTTTTCTTACTCTCTCATAAGTAACTACAAATGCCTTTTCAATTTAACTTACTACAAAGTGTTTTCAAACCATCAAATAACCAATCGCTCTACTAAGTGGGTTATAAAGAAACATGTAATAACTAGCAATTTGATATCATTGACTTACCTCCCAATTAGACCATTTGCAAGCAAGATGTATACAAACACAAGCCACAATGGTAGGCCTGTATTGTAAACACATAGTAGTAAGATGAAGACTGAAATAAACAAAGAAAAAGGTATTAATTNATTTTATTCTTGCAAAACACTCATGTCTTTGCTTAATTATACTAGAACCAAAGGAAGTTCTTGTCCTTTTAGGATGGGGAGGAGCCTAAATACTTAATTAACTGCCAATTCACGCCTTCCATCAGAAACAAAATACCAAACATGACATAAAAACATGATTCAAAGCTATTTACAACAATGACCTAAAAGGTATATTAAGTATGTAATACTAAAATTTGGTGGTGTGCTTTGGCTCTCCAATGGTAGTATTACACTAAAAAAATACCCACATTTCACATAAACATTTAGTCCTCAAAGCACAGTTCATATGAACTAATAACAATTATCAAAGTAAACACTCAAACAAGAGTTAAAAAGCTTCAAGCATAAGCTAACACCAAGATGGTGTTGATTGATGACCACAATATATATTTTCTTGAGGAGGATGAAAAGGCAACAGGCATTAAGACATGTTGTGCTATTACTTCTTTTCAAGTGACACCCAATCTTTAAGCATACGATTAGCTTCAGTATTCCAATTACTCATATCAAAAGCTCTTCACAAGATTCTGTTTCAGANAATTTTGAGGGTACTTTACATCTTATTTTATACATCATCTATTCTGACCAAGTCAAACCTTGACATGTTACCAATCTGTCCAATACAACAAGGTTAAAAGAACCCCTTGCATTAGTGATAATCCAAAAAGCAGTTGAAATTATTAATTACAATTTATTTAATAACTCAATTTCATGGTTTACTAGTCTAAATAAAACAAAAGTAATTGTAAACCACATTTCAATGGTTAAGCAATCTTTTTCAGCTTTACGGATTTGAAAGTAAAGAAACAAAGTATTCAAACACACAAATACTAAACCACGGATAATATTAAATATCAATTTTTTTTAAGTTTTTGCGGAAACAGGTGTAGGCACACGATTATACTAGAAAGAAAGAAAAGAGATTTCTTACCATACACCGTTAGTCTTTGTCTTTTAATATTTCGCCGGGATATGCGCCCCTGGGTGAACCACGGACCAGTGCAATTGTGTTTTTACGTGTTTTTAAAATTGTGATTNTAAGGAAGTGCAAACATTTTTAAGTGTGGGAAAATAACAAAATAAAGTTAAGGTGATGCTATCTTTCAATATAGAAGATAACAGGAANTGGAAGGCAGACACCAACCCACGGAAACTGTATCAATCTCCGCGAAATGACAGTACTCTCCAAGATGGCTACTTTGTTGACAACGTAAATGCAGTGATTTTCTGATGAAGCCAGGGGCGCATATCCCGGCGAAATATTAAAAGACAAAGACTAACGGTGTATGGTAAGAAATCTCTTTTCTTTCTTTCTAGTATAATCATTAAATATCAAGNTTATTACAAAGTAACACCAAGGAAGTTTATACTATACTTAATCTCTCCTTGGTGTTTCTTTGTGATAACCCTGTTTTTAATATTATCCTTGGTTATCTGTGTTTTTCAATAATTTGTTTACTTTTATATCAGTAAAGCCCAAGAAGAAGGTTTGCCCACTGAAGCTTTCTTTAACATTAATTTTATGTAGTCCAGCAAATTATGAAATTGATTTGTGAAATTGTTATTATCTGGACATGAACAGATACAAGAAATGCACATCCTTGGAAAGAAGTACCAACACGACGTCCCTTACCGTACAACTCTATTCCTTTCTCGTCACAGAAGTGTGCTTAATACAGTGAGGTCATCAACCAACACTTATAACTGATCTCTCAATGTCAAATTGAAGTCTGGTAAAAGCTTGTGCTTTTAACTGATGTCATTAACAATTTTTGTTAAAAATATTAACTCCTCTTTTTCTTATCACATACATGTTTGCCAAAATATTATATTAAAAATGTAAATGTATGAAGGTGCAAACAAAGCAAATATCAAGAATGTACTCAGAACTAAGCTAAGAACTTGCTATCATAAAAAAATAATTCAGGCAATGTCTTGTAACAAATTGAAATTTCATTCTCAGACAATTATTTTAGATGAAAGATGTTTAATNTTACTGAGAAAATTAATCACCCTTAGTGGGGATTGAACCCAGGAACCCACCTACAGCTCATGTTGAAGATATTTCATTCCTTAGACCTAAGGCATGAAAGATTGTCTACATGAGCTGGAGATGGGTTTGACCTCAGAGGGTGACACACTTTCTCAGTTAAACTCCTTTCATTTCAAATCTCGTATAATGCTTTACAAAATATTCAAACATTAGCATAATGTGCTATCTCTTTCTGGAAACAATAAAACAAACAATGGAAAAAAAAAAAAAAAGAGCAAGTTTTAAGAAGCCAAAGCAGTGGAACAGAGAAATACAAACATCCCCTAAGAATGAAAATAGTATAGAAATGCACAATATACGATACTGAAAACCGATTACTAGAAAAACAACGTGATCCACACCAACACGAGGCACCATAAATCACACTAATGTAGGTCCAGATGCTTAAACACACACTGTCGAGGTTATAAGTGTGCATTACACGTCACAGCATTCTGCTGGTGATAAGAATAGTCACTACTGATGAAGCACTTCTTACAAATCAGCCTTCCTGAAATACAATTATACTGTAAATTTTCTTAGTCTAAGATTATGTTCAGCTTCAACTTGCTCTACCCAATGAAGAACACAGCTTGTGGATGACTGCTGTAGATCTGTAACTAACCATCTGACACAAGACAATCAGTATTAGCTGTCACCACAAAGCAACTCATGAAGCATTTAATTTGTAATGCAAAAGCACTGGAAGTGTAAAAGTGTACAAAGAACTACAGAAGTGCCTATGAACCTATGCCTTGAAAGTTCGAAGCTTGTGCATCTGGTATAATGGATTATGATAAAAGCTTCCAGAGTTTAAAACTCTTAGGATATGACTTATGACATAATATATTTTTCTCGGAAGAAGGATCAAAGATGCAAGCTCAGTCAAACAGTGACTGTGTAAATAACAACAAAACAGACACAGGTTGAAGACTGCATAACGATAGGAGACAAGATGTTATGAAGTACGGAGGAATGGGTCATCAATCAAAAGAACCCNAAAAAAACTCCCTTCAATGCTGCAATGTGTGAAATATTTCAATGGCCTGTATATACCACTAAAAGAAGCTTTAACTAATTATTGCTATTTACCTATTCTCTCAATGCAACATTCTACACCAACTGGAGACCAAAGCACAGATGGTGTACACATCTGAATGATGAGAAACAAGAAATCAACAGCAACTTAAACCCCTCAAAAAAATGTGTGTAGAGGGTGAAAGGATCAGAAGATGAACAAATTCAGGACAAGTCATTAGCAAGAATCCTGAATACATTCATTTTGTGGATAATCACTTACAANGATCAAGCCAGTCCTGTTTTTCCAATTTCCTGTTGTGCACTGACGGCAATGATCTGCTCATATTTCAGTTTTGAATTACCAGATTATTTATTCTTGCAAAACTGCTGGCATTTTATTGTGTTTGTATTTTAATTGGTTCACTGAACTTTTGAAGCAGTATCTGAATGCCTTAAAAGTCTTGCGATTTCAAAACTGTTTACGTTTTTTATACTTTTATTTTAAAATATAAAGTGTGGTCAAATGAAAAGGTGACAAGCATCCCTGACGACATCACACACGTACCTGTTAGAAGTAACTGCCGTGAGCCTGGAGACGGCGATCCCATAGTTGTGGAAGCCATTGCGAGAGCAACCAATTAGTCACACTTGTTCTCGACCTCAGCATCTGATGCAAACTGTTGACCTTTCAGATGTTTTTTGAGTGGGACAAACAAATAATAATCACAGGGTGATATGTCCAGGATGTATGATGGGTGTTACAGTGCCTCCCAGTGGAATTTGTTCAGCAGAGTGGTTACTTCATTGGATATGCGTGGATGGGCATTATGGTGCCACAACAAAACATCAGAGCTTAACAATCCAGAATGTTTGTTCTTGATCGCTTTATGTTTCGTTGCAGTTGACCCGTGATCGTGGATCTCAAACAATCAGCAATTGTCCTTCTTCATCAAACAAGATGTTTAACAAGACCTTCCCTGCCATTGGTGCNGCTTTGGTTTCTTTAGTGGGGGAGATGCCAGTTGCTTCCATTGTATGCTCGACCGATTGTTTCCGGTTTGAAATGATGGCACCAGCTTTCATCTTCCGTCACTAGCCTTTTGAGAAATGTTGGGTCATTGTGATACAGCAGCAAATGTTGAAGTGATTCACCGATAACATCTTCAGCACCCACTGAGTGTACATTTTTCTGTATGCAAAATCCCATGGCTGACACGCAATACAAGTTCCACAGACTGTATGGTGGCACAACCATCTCCTTTCACAAATCCATTCGCCTGATCAACGAGTTTGGGAGTGATCACTATGTTAGTTTGAGCGGGTCATGCATCATTCGCCAAGTTTTCAAGACTTTCCCGGAACCACACCCATCACTTGTGGACTGTTTTGCNTGACATANAATCTTCACCATGCACAGCAACCATCCTACAATGAATGTCAATTGGCATCGTGCTTCAGCGGTTAGGAAATGTATCACTGCACATTTTCTCCAGCTGATACGGCCATATTTTCGTTTAGGGGGTTAACTGGATGCTAACACATCTGACTGTGCTCGTTATCAACGCTTCCTGTCCAAGGACAAGTAACGTCGCACGTCATGCACAAGTGACATTGGGTATGTAGCCAATATATAATATACATAACATGCTCTTTGATATGCAGGAGTTGGTTGCTAAAATGCTCGTCACCTTTTCATTTAACCACACCTTATAACATCAAATATAAAGAAGCCTTTGTAATGTAAATCTTTAATACCTACAAATAGGATTTTAAAAAATACACACAAATTAAATAATATCTGGACAATTAAGACAGACAAATATGAAGTTGTACATGCAAAGTCCAAGTCGGCAGTTAATGTTTGGCCAAAAACTGTTAATTACCTTTATGCAGACATTCGACTGAATAGAAATATTATCTGGTTGTTGGTACAAATGTGAGGAAGTTCGAACTAGCCAGGAATATGCATGTCTCGTAGAAGACTGTAAAACACACAAGACAAAACTTTTAGTGCAATGCTGGTTGGTACTACCTTCCTGATGAAGAGCTGACATGACAATGGAAAAAAAGTGAACAAGATGGTGTGTATTCCTACCAAGAATAAAGTACAATATGAATGACTGGCAAGTCTTCTCTTCCTTTGACAACAGAAAAGTGTGAAGATATTCGATAAAAACAACCGAAAACAAAAATTCAAAAGAGGGGCTCAACAACATTAGCAAGTGTAGGTTGCTCAAAACTTCTCACACTCCCAGAGCAAACCTTGTACGGCCGTTTACTTTTCTGAACTATCAATCACGCAGCACAAGACCAAAAAAACTGAAAAACTTACTCGTGTGGATGGGCAATCATCAATTCAAAAAACATTGGCATCCAAACTGGAATAACAACGGATTAAATAAAAAAAACTGATACAAAACTCAACAAGGCCACAGAGAGAGTAACAGCTTGTGATGCAATTAATATAGTCTTCTTTCTTTTAAGGGGAGGTGGTAGTCTAACATTTTTTTTTTACTCATAAATTTTGTTTACCTTTTTGCTGCATCAAAATGTTTTTATTTCATTTTTAACTTAATATTTGCATTTGTTTATATATTTTTAAAGTTTCCTTGTCAATCCTTTAATTTTATATAGTTTTGGTAGTGTTTTCATTGTTTATTTCTAAAAAATAAACCATTTGATGGATTTTGGTGATTTTTTTTTATCTGCAGACAATTCCCCAAAGTTTAAGGGAATATTTGTATTAATTTTCTATGCAGTTTGGCACCATTGTGAGTCTCATGATTTCATTGGAGTTTTGTTCCGTTCTGTGAACATACTGCTTTGAAAGTTGTCTTTACACTTATTTTGTGACTGAAAACCTTATTTAGACATGGGTCGAGACAGAATATTCAAAAAGAAGAAACCAGGGCCTGGCAAAGGTAAAAAGAAACCTGAGAAATATTTCAGAGTGTTGGAGCAAGTCAAAATGTAAACAATACTAGTGCTTCAAAGAAGAAAATATCTGATATTAGTGATTCGTTTTGTGTAAATAGTGATCGTATAACTTCTGGTAATCAAGTACTTGATATTGAGTTATTATCAAATGCTCTGTGTTCATTTGTAGAGTGCAAACATTGTGGTGCAGAGAACAGTATATCAGTACAAACTTTAAACGCCTTTTTCGAAAAACTATGTTTTTTTGTAACTTTGTGCACCATTTTCTCAGAAACTATTCATGATATGATTTTGTAATTTATTTGAGGCATAGATACGACAATTGTAAGGCTACGGTATTTTTGTTATCAAGTATGTGTTAGTTATATTTTTTTCTCTTGGAAAATAGGTAATATTTTATATCATTATTATAAAAAAATCATTACTTGTAAATCATTAGTCCAAAATGAAAAACCAAAACACAGTACTCAACCAAGTATGTCTCTAACTGCCAACCAAAAATTATTTTTCTNTCATTTATAGTTTCCGACAAAATGGTGCACAAAGTTGGCAAATTTAACATTACGGAGATAGGGCGTACCACCTCCCCTAACAGATACAGTAATGTTGCTGAAACACCTTTCAAAAAATATTATGCACAGCCAAAAACCGATATTAGATCAGTGAATACCCACCCATTCTCATTTCTTACACACTATAATGAGGATAAATTATATAAGAATCCCATACAATTTCTCTGTTTAGTTCTGAGTACATCTACATTAAAAAGTATGTATGTGCATGTATGTAACAACCACTTCGAAGAGACAGAAGCACCACCTGTTAGAGGCCATGAAGTAAGACGTCTGGGCCAGATCCTTGCTAGCTGCTCGACGATTCAGGTGAAGACAGCGCGCACAATGTGCAATGGGTGATGAGAGCCCCGGTTTTCCACCCAGTTGGCTCCGCTCCCCCGTCCAGGGGATTGGAGCGCCAGGGGCCCCGGGAAGAGAGAGAGCAGCAATATTAGCACTACAGAAAGCAACACATACTCACCATCTACCTCTCTTCTCTCTTAACCTCTGTCTCTCTCTTAAAACTAGCATGGGAACATTCGGATCAGTAAATTACCGGTGTTGACGAAGCCAAATAATTACCAGATTTAAAGCTTTACAGTTCCACTGAAGATGTTGACCTGGCACCCTAATAAATATTTAATGTGCACCTGTGGAGTACCCTGTTGGTATTTTTAAGCATATGATGTTCTGGTACAGTCCCAGACAAAAGTGTACAGCAACCTTGGAAGGTAGAGACATGCGTATTAGTATATAATTACACGTAGCCCAGTAAACTTCCTATCAAAATATTAAGTCAAACTGCATCAAATAGGTACATAACAGTACCTTCATAGGTATGAAATAAACACTTGTTCAAGTGCTGGAACAACATCTTTGATGAAACCGTACAGCTATAAACACCCTTCTCAGTAGCTATTTTGTGTTACGTGATCACCTCTTACACGGTACTATTTACTCAATCAAGATCAGTAATATACTCTTCCGAAGTTTCTCTTTTAAGATCAATCGGTGGTCACACTACGTCAGCCACAACAAATTTTCAAGAATACAGTGACACCTTTCAACAGTCTCGATGTTGAAATTCATATTGATACTGCTTCTATATGATAATTTTTCATGTTTTATACCCCTTGGAAAACTTATAAAGTTTTACTGTGCATCAAACACCAAGTAGGTAATATTTAAAACAACACAAATTTAGATTTATCTGGTTTTTATTTTAATTGTCATGCTAGTTTCTCTACTCCTTTATCTAGTGTTCACAGATGGAGGAAACCAACTCTTGGTTAAATTCTTGTATTTTACTAAACACCATTCTGCCTCTTCATGGCTGAATACCAGTCAAAGTTCAAACTGCCCCTTGTTACATGTAATTTNCATTAGAAGTTGACTATGTCCTAAGGCCAAGCACGCAAATCCTACCAATCAATGTGCAGAGCNTGCATNAATTTTCTCTGCAAAAACTTGATAAAGGAAAGAGAAATCTGTGAAAACCTAAACAGCAGGATGTCACAGGGGAAAAAAGTTAGTTTTCAACATTTTTAGTTACGTTTGCTTAAAAAATCAGTCAGCTGCTATACTTATTTGGATACAGAAANTCAATGTTCCTTGAAATAAAAGAATAGCCAACAATCTCACCAAATACTAGAAAACACAACACAAGGTTTGCAAAATGCATACACCAGATCATCATTTCAAAATACATAAACTCAGATAAATAAAAGGGTTAGGTGACATCTGATTGAAAACTGAACATTACAATTTCTCTGTAAACATTAATTTTGCCTCTAGAAAACTCACGCATACAACAACAAACAAACAACTGCAAAGCCAATAACAAACCCAAGGTGACACAGGAAGATTGTCAACCACCTCAAACAATTATTAGATGCTATTAATTTGAAGCATAACAAAATTGAAATCAACTAAAATAAAATCATTTTTTAGTACTTTATTAAGCTTGATATTTACATGTAATTTTGGGGCTCAGGTTATCTGACTTGAACTTCAATTTCCCTCAAAATTTGTCTAGCAACACCAAAATTTCATCATGTCTATAGAACCATTTGAGATAGATCTACCCAATTTATATAAACATTCTAAATATCCAATCACAGAAGAGTATAGCCAAAACTTCCAACGTGCAACTGCTATCACAATATTTTACTGCACTTGCATGAAAATAAAAAATTTACATTAAAACACCATCACCATCATGATCTTTTCTGAGCAACCACTCAACAAATTAAAGTTTAACTTTGATATTGGGAAATTACTCTCTTTACAAAACAGCTACATTTTGAATAACTGAGCTGCTACTTTCTTCAGAAACCCTTGTTCTTCAAGACCCACATAACTTCCTTTTTCTCAACCTCAAGATCCTAATTCTGACATGGAAGTCAAATGAGCAGTCTGTCAAAAGAAAAGAGGCATAACAAGGCTGAATGTACTGAATAAAAATGATGTAGATATTTTGTAATTGGCTTTCCGATCAGATCATCNGTTGTTGCATGTTTTGTCGTAAGTGTACAGAAAATGTGAAAGTGATGCATCATTATAAACCCGAGCGACTATGTAAGAACTTCACTCAACANAAAATCACCTCAAACATTACATCAAATTCTATACTTCAAAACATTCATGCCACAATTCTCAATATGTATTTACTTCACACTCAATCTGCAAACAAGGTAATTTTTACCTCATTACAACACTAGTTACTGTACCATCTTCACTGGTATTTACACAAAAATACCCTTACTCTGCTAAACAATATTTAAATCTGAATGCCATAATTGACAAGTATTCTGATCCAATTCTTTTTAATCCACATTTTCAAATCCTATATGCAATAACTTACCGACTGTGTGCAAGGCTATAATTTCTTCTAATCCTGTGCCCTTTTAAGGAAGAAGGAAGCATACCTTATGTGGATTGTAGTGTATTTCCCTACTAAAGCTGGGCTATCTGGTCTAGTGGCTAGCATACNGAGCTCTAGATCGGCAGTCGTAGGTTCGAATCCCACTTACGGCATGGACGTTTGTGATGAGCATTGTTCATGGTCCTTAAATGGCCCATCAGGTGTCGATAGGACATTAAACATCATCCTTACTAAACATGTGTACAGGCTTTTCCCTCTCTTTTTTTGAGTATGCTTAGAAACTACTGAATAGTCAAACGACTCTGATGTTTATACCTACTTTAACAGCAAATGGAAGTTCTGTTCACTTCATGTCCGGCAAACCTGCTCTAAATTCTTACTCATTTCATTCCGAGCTGCTGATTCTAAATGACTACAATGACACTGAATGAAAAATGTAAAACAAAAAGATATAGGCTGCCTTCTCCAGATGATGCACTAGCAACAATGGGGTTGTTATTTCNTACAATAACCAAACTGCACCCAGCACCTCCACCTACCAGGTCTTCTTCCCGAGATCGCGTGCTGTCGCTCTTTGCTCGAAGCATACAGTTCTATAAGGGAAGGAAAGGAATGGTTTCCAGGAAAAGGGCCACACAACCACCACCAACACAATCAATGTATATACATGTTACATTCATTTGTCACACACTTCAATCTGAAACAATGTTATCATCATCTCTATTTTGTTTTGCATGGTTGGTTTTAGTTTAAAAACAATCTAAAGAAACTGCCCGTCATGTGAGAATTTTGCAAATGTTTAAATCGTCTCATTTCTCATATTCATTCAACTCTTATCTTTTTTATAGAGAAAGTAACATTACTAGTAGTNCAAAATGTCCTTAAACTCTCAATTTAACATTCTTTTTTAGGTCACAATCGACACGGGAGCATAGACAATAAACATACTTGACCCAGTAAATCAACTTGTAAAGAATATGGGTTTTAATTGTATTGTGCAATGAATTTGCTAAAAAGGAATACTTATACAAGCCATATCTCTAAAGCTGACAAGTACCAATGCCCCTTCAAGTTCATGCAGAAACATTTTATTTGACCTGAAACCACACCTTAGGCCCCTAGATAAGTTAACAGTGTGCAGGGACAGTTTTCTGTGTCACAACTGGCAATACTCGTTTTTTCCTATCCAGTCCCAAACCACAAATGCAAACAAGTGTTACTTTCTTTATGCTTCTCTCTCTTTGGATATACCACACGTTTAGTACAAGAGCACCTTCACCTACAAACAAAACTCATTCTCTCATCTAATCCACTATAGACTAGTTATCCTGTACACACCTCATGCCAAAAACACAGAAAATAATATAAAAAAAGTAACCCCAAATCCCAAGTGACATTCACTGCTGTCTTTCCTAACTGCTGTCTGTGTATCTATTGCTGCTTTTCCTGTTTATCTATTTTGAAGCTTAATATGATGTATTAATGAGAAAAGAAGGTTTTACACCCAATAAGGTAAACAAGACTTTTTTTTCTTAATAAACTATCAAGATATTCCACTACAGTTTCCCCACTTTTTACTACTATTAACAAAAAAGCATAAATCTGTAAAATCAGGATACTGAACAAAATTAAAATTACCCAAGCCTATAGAAGATTTGTCATCTTCAAACGTCAAAAATGTGATTTAATTCTGCTTTGTACATTACCACTGACTTGTGTCAACAGATATCACTCACAAGAATAGCTGCCAAAACATTTTGGGAACACATACACAAGTAGTGAAACATGCACGAGAATAAAACTCATTTGAATACAATTGCTTCATGTGATCTAATGAAAAATATAGACCTTGAGTTTCACTTCCGATCTATCAAATCTAAAGGAGTCGGAGGAAAACAAAATTTTGCAAGTATAATTTCAATAAAACGTGGAACCCAGATTAAAACCCGTTTCTCAATTA
Source organism: Machilis hrabei (assembly GCA_003456935.1). Lineage (NCBI taxonomy): Eukaryota > Metazoa > Arthropoda > Insecta > Archaeognatha > Machilidae > Machilis > Machilis hrabei. The sequence continues at coordinate 147,640 of KZ868917.1, read as the reverse complement.
CAGGCTTAACAATCAAAATCCAACCCTATTGTTAAGAATGAATTCTTAACAAAAATTTAGGAGCAGGCAGAGTAGACAAAATGTTGATTGATATACATGGTAAAGAAAAGGGCGAAAAAATTGAATTATATTCCCTACCTCTCTAAAAAAAGGCTTACAAAATCACAGTTTCCACAGGAGTTAATATAACAAGTCCTTCTTACCACACTAGAAAACACTCTGAGCAACCAAAAATTAGTGAAGCAGAAGCATGCTGGCCTGTTAAAAGAACTAAAATCAATCAATTGAAAAAAAAACAATTACTTCTTTAAAATGTATAGCTATTTTATATGCTCACTTAAGGCAATTGCACTCAGTGCAAAGTATCAGATGAAAAGCTCCAACAAGATGAAAAAAAAAAAGCAAGCAAGCAGAGGGACTTTTGAGTTGGTAATGATCTTTTCCCCAGGAACTCCAAAATTCCACACACAAAACCTTCTACCTCCCTTTGTATAGTTTGCAACTTACCCATAGTTATACACGCGAGTTATCATGCACTACACTACACTGACCGATGATAATAAATGTCTTTCACTACTCCTATTATTAATTATGCACACAAAGTCCCTCAAATATCCAATGACAAAGACNGAGTGTNATCCATGCACAACTTGTTCATGAATATATTCAGGTGACAGAAGACGAACGATATGCCGTTTAGACGTCATTGATTTCTTTANTTGTTTTTACCTCNTTGGCATAAAGGTATATTCACCACCACCTTCTAGATCTTGCTGGCGCTCTCCTTAGCTGCCTGCTCTGTTGATATGATTTACGTGTTAAAAGTGGGGGAAAACGCGTATTTGCTATTTTCTCGCTAGACAGCGCCATCAAAACCCTTTTGTATTGGAATTTGGGATTCGAATTATCAATGAGACATCTGGTGGATTTTTTTGTAACTAGAGGAGTTGGGTAGGCTGCCAATGTCAGCCATAAACACATGTATGTTATTTGCCGGAAATTTTGTTTAAGGCTGTTGGATACCGCCAGGCCAAAAACCATGCTCCCGGAGAACAAATAACTTAATTTCTNTCTTATGTTGAATAAATCCGGGAAAGTAATCAGTTAGAGACATAGAACAAAGTCGTGTGTTTATTTTGATATAAAAGTTTCTAAAACTAAATAACATCTAATATGTGTAATTTGATGAATTCGCTAATTTTGAGAATACAGTCAAATTCACCAAATTACACATTAGTTTTTAATTAATTTTAGAAAATTTTAAACCAAAATAAACACAAGTCTTTATGTTCTATGCCTCTAACTAACAACTTTCCCGGATTTGTTCACCATAAGACAGAAATTACGCGATTTGTTGTCCGGGAGAGTGATTTTTGCCCTGGCGGTATCCAACAGCCTTAATATGTCAAAAAGTAAGCAGTTCTGTTCGGTTTATGGCTGTATTTCAACACATTTCTGTTTACATTGTGGTCGCATTCAACGACAAGCATATATTCAGTAGATTATAGTCGAACTAAAGAATAAGCTTCTAGGCTATTAGATGCTCCATAGCGTACAGTACAAGTTGTAC
>KZ868917.1:66060-77839 GCA_003456935.1 Machilis hrabei | reverse complement strand
TTAAGGTCATGAAATGAAATGTCGGCACCTGAAGATGTCTAGAAGGAGTTACTAGACGAAATATCGTGAATCTACTACACTACAAGGAACAAGGTAAATTGTCTTTTTTATCATTTTAATAAAGTTATACAATGATACTGAATCAAAACTTATGTACTCCATCAGCTTGTATTTATTTAGGGGGAGAAAAGTTGTGTATTGACTGAAGACAACCAAATTGTTCAAGCCCCATTTGAGAATTTGATGGAGATATGTTGTTCATAGAATAATACTGAGTGAAACATAACTGCTTGAAAGCTATTACATTAAAACGAAAGAGTGGGGTGTAAAATGTTATCAACAGCAAAACTGTGAGCAATATAGGGTGTAATAGAAAATAATGTGTTTCCAAAGGAGAAACTGAGTGGGGGGAAATAAAAATGATACATATACACTAGCATTTTGGGAAAGCACTAATATCAGATAGATCTGTTACTGATAAAGCTTGAGATACACTGGCACAATTGAAAGTTTGATTAAGAAATCCTGTATGCCAACTTTTAACAAAATATTTGGAGATGTCAAGATAGCCCAAGCTTCTCAAGTAATTGGATTCATACACGAGAAATTTAAGAGAGGAGACATCCTGTTGAACAACTGTGATTGAAAATAAAAGTGCTAATTATTGATTAATTTGCAAAACTCAAGAAATGACAAAAGTTAGTTGTTAATTACCTTTTCTATTAATTTTTTACAGAACTGAGACTAAAGTTATTGGAGAGCAATGGAAGGGTGAGTTTACTACCTATTCTCAGGAAAGATCTACTGGTAAGGCTTGAAAGACGTCGCAAGATTACAAAGAATGGGTTAGTTTTGGAGCACAATATTCTGGTGTAATTGCAAGTATTCTGTTAGAAACAGACGGCTGTAATGATTAAACAAAGAATAATTCCAAACGGCATAGAATGGCATAAAGAAGACATTACAGGAAGTAATTTACTTAGAAGAGAACATCACAGAAAATAAGAGAAAGTGGCATGAAATTACTGATATAATTGCAACCAACTTCTCTGGCCATTNACCATAAAGAGTGGCTTTTTTTTACTGGGATGAAATGCAAGCTTATATTACAAATAGACATCTTAAAATCTCCCTTTGCACGAGTTACAAGAATCGACGTAAGCAGGGTGAGTATTGGGATGACCTAACCCACTTCTATTATGCTGCATTTTTTGTGGTACTACCACAGTGCACTGTTTGCTGAACTATGTCTTAAAGAGTGATTTAGAGTTTATGGTGAAATTAGGATANATGTTTTCACTCCTAGAATGATGTATCTGTCACCAATTGGGCAATGTCAGATGGCTGGTTAGAATGGAAACAGTAGTCCTTCCAAGGAAATGAGGAGTACAAGTCACAAAGCTCATCCCGATCTGCAGACCTATAGTACCATGNGAGATATAGAGAAAGTAAATGAAGACTATAAAAGGGTCTGAAAAGCCAAGCAGTGCAGAACCCAATTTTGTGTAATCAGTTGGCTGGAACGNGATTTAACAGTTAGCTTTATGGGAAGTATTATCCGGAATATGTGGAGCAACATTTCAAAGGTGGTTGAAGTCGCTCAATATTAGAATGGCCTCTGCTGCATGCTCAGGAAAATCTGCAGGTCCTGAAACATTCAGCCTTTAAAGTTGTTGTGGACATTGAAATCAGCAAGAAATGATAATTTATGGTCCAGAAGGTAATCAGTTTGAGAGGGTAAAATTTAGATCATTTGGTGATTGATAAAGGCAATTTCAAGGAATTTTGGGACATCAAATTTAGCATAACCCAAAGAGCTAAAAGAAGTACATACCAGATTGGAAATATCTGACCCCCTTTCACATAAATGTAATGAACCATATAAATCATAGCTTGGCCTTTGTGGATTGGAAAGGTCCCATGTTGAGATATTTGTGTTTCCATAAGAAAGGAGATAAGAGTTTGGAGACTATGTATANGATGGTGAACTTAATTCAAGTTTGATTTTATTCCAGGAATATTTCGAAAGTGGATGGCGAGACTCCTGTTATTAGGGGGATATGGTTTGGGTACAGTATTCTAATATTTTTTCAGCATCTCTTAGTTTTTGTTTTACTTTTAAGATGTTCTTGATTAATATCTTTGGAATATGCCTATGATATTTTATGATCAGATATTTGGCATTCAACTATGTTCCTGGAATATATTTCATCCCATGTCACATGACATTCCTTTTATTTGCTATATATAAAAAAAATATACACACAATAATATTGATACTGATGTTGGCAGTTATGATGTTTATAATGAATAACTTACCTCCACTTTCCGATTGTTGTCTATTATTATACAATCTGATACTTGCAGTTGTTTCTTTGCCCTGAAAATAGTTAAGCATAGTTACAAACATCACACTTCACTAATCCAAACCTTAAGTAGACCACCAACCAACTATACCTGTTGTTTGTGGCTTGTTTTCAATAGCATTAAAAACCTCTCGATAGTGAAAAAGATCAATACAGCAATGAATATGATGAAGGCAGACCAAGTTGAGTCAGACGTATGATCACCGTGACTTCTGCTGTCNTGTGCAGTTAAGGCCTGGAAAAAGTATGAAGACATCAAGGCAGTGCTATAATTTTCAACTTCTAAAATAGAAGAGGCTTNTTTAATTGTGAAGAGTACTGTACATGTTGCTTTATCGAAAGTAAATGAACACAACTTTACTTAAAAGGTAACGTAGAACAATCATTTTTCACAAATCTTACAACCATCTACCAGCACCTACTTAGTATAAAACATCCCAGTGATATCTGGTGGATGACATGGNTATCTTAGATATCAATTGATGTCACCAACTACAGTACCAGCATCGATTCTGTCATATCCAAACGAAGCGTAGCGCGAAATTTCGTTTCGCTTAAAACGCAAATTTTCGTTCACTTACCAAGCTACGAAAAATTAAATTCGCTATTACGTCTTTCAGGCTTCGCCTGAAAGACGTAGCGAATTTAATTTTTCGTAGCTTGGTAAGTGAACGAAAATTTGCGTTTTAAGCGAAACGAAATTTCGNGCTACGCTTCGTTTGGATATGACAGAATCGATGCTGGTACTGTATGGTGGGGCAATTGGTTTGTTGGTCAATTCGCACGCCATCACGGGTTCGATTCCCGTACAAGGCTGGGTCATGTGAATGATTTTCTTGACAATGTTTGTGATTGTCCAATCACCTCCATTAACCGTCACAAGGCAAGCAAGCAACGTTGCCAAAGTCCTGTGTTGTGCAAGTACAGTACAGTTACCGAGTGCACGTGCCCTTTCCGTCAACCAAGTTATGATTCACGATTATTCCACAGTGATTTACTTCTGTAAGACACGACGACAGATGACAANGTTCGCTTGCCTTCTTAAATTGGTAACATACACAAATGAGATTTACTCACTAATTTTTAAAACATATTTCCACNANATAAATTTTTGTCAANNCTTACATGTGGTATAAGGTGNAGTAATGCATCTCCNGTCAGTGTTCCAACTGCCATTGCAATGAGAAACTGAAGAATTTGTTTGAAGATAAACATCTGCATGAGTGGAATCATTGCCGCTCCTAAAAGCCCACACAGACTAATGACGAAGACGCTGAGTGCTCCGTACATCCATGCTAGACAGCAGACGGAAAACAACCACTTTAATTAACCAATGCACAGCTTTAAGGTAAAATATTGCTGATTACGAAACACAATTTCTCTGTACATTTGGCAACACTGTTTCANGTTGAGGNAGCTATGGTACACTAATTCTGGCAATTTGAGCTTAGTATGNNCAAAATACNTTACTACCAAAGNTAATTTCTCTAACTCCATTGAAGTGAAATTTAGGCAACACTTTTTCAGGTTGAGAAGCTGAGGCACACTAACTTTAGCATTTTTATTAAGTGTAGTATACTTGGATCAGAATGGCTCTAATTTTATAAAATTACTAAAACCAGTAATCCTGTACCTGATTAAATAAACTATGATGCAATAATTTTTGTTACTTCCCAATTTATAGTTTCAATTTTCTTTAAATTTTTGTTATTAGAGAAACTGTTGAGTTTAGCTGNCTCAAAATAATATTTTCATCCCAATTTAAAACAAGCATGTCAATTTAAATTGNCCTTTTACTCCATTTTAACTATTGACCACATGCCAAGAATTTTAGTTGCTCTATCTAAAATTATAAAGATATCTACAATGTAGTAATGATACATTAATTTTGGTATATTTTCTGAGATTAGTATCCTTTNAAACCCCAGAATACTAAACAAAATCTATTTCTCTAATACTAATTTCATATCTCTGAAAATTGGCAATGCTATCTTAAAATTTGATAACACTTTTTAACTTTGAAAATTAATAAATTTGACAATTTTGCAACACTGTTTAGGTTACCCTGTTATGGAATATTGTCTCAAAATTTGGCAACATACTTCTGGCTGAACGTACAGCACTTCAGTACTCTAATTATGACCAATATTTCTGAGCTTAGCATCCTTAAAAATACCTGAATAGCAAGTTTAAATTCTTTAGCAGTTATATCATAAATCTAATCATTCAGCAATATTGGNAGAAATTTTAGCAACACTGTTTCTGGTTGAATTAGTTTGGACACACTGATCCTGGCATTATGAATGTATCACCCTAAAAAGCTGATTAACAAGCACTTTTTGTCTAGTTCGGTTTTCATAGAACTGAACATTTTGCAATACTGCATAAAAGTTTGGCAACACTGGTCTTGTTGAAGAGGCTAAAATACACAGATTCTGACTTAAGTGTCCTCTAAACATCTCTAGCACTAAATTTTGTTTATGTAGTTGAAATTTATTGAATACGAATATTTGGTGACGCTGTTTTATGTAGGTTGTAGGAGTTATGGTACACTTTTTATGTTCTCAGCTTAGTGCCATCGAAAACCCTCGAGTAAAAATTGTTGTAACTGTAGCTCTTACATACTATAATTAATGTACTAGTATATGTCCGTATTAATCACTTAGAAAACACGTAGAGCCTTAGGCCTACGTTAACGTGATTGGTAGTTGACAAGAAAATAATTTCTTTATTTCACCATTTACACATAACTTCAACTGACCAAGGTTTAGCAGCATTGACACTAGCGGTCACAAAGAAGATACGTCGCATCCCACCTACAGTAGACGCTGTATCAGGACATCTCAATATGGAGCGAAGCACGCTAACCAATAAACCAAGTAGCCAACCTATTTAACACCACTCCGAACATTTTTTTAAAATTACATGTAAATACTCACCAATCAACTCAGTATTCTCCTTCTCATGCCCCTAAAAAGCTGATTAACAAGCACTTTTTGTCTAGTTCGGTTTTCATAGAACTGAACATTTTGCAATACTGCATAAAAGTTTGGCAACACTGGTCTTGTTGAAGAGGCTAAAATACATCAATTCTGACTTAAGTGTCCTCTAAACATCTCTAGCACTAAATTTTGTTTATGTAGTTGAAATTTATTGAATACGAATATTTGGTGACGCTGTTTTATGTAGGTTGAAGGAGTTATGGTACACTTTTTATGTTCTCAGCTTAGTGCCATCGAAAACCCTCGAGTAAAAATTGTTGTAACTGTAGCTCTTACATACTATAATTAATGTACTAGTATATGTCCGTATTAATCACTTAGAAAACACGTAGAGCCATTTGCGTTTTAAGCGAAACGAAATTTCGCGNTACGCTTCGTTTGGATATGACCCCCAGAATACTAAACAAAATCTATTTCTCTAATACTAATTTCATATCTCTGAAAATTGGCAATGCTATCTTACAATTTGATAGCACTTTTTAACTTTGAAAATTAATAAATTTGAAAATTTTGCAACACTGTTTATTTAGGTTACCCTGTTATGGAATTTCTTTCTGAGCTTGGTGTTCTTATACTGTCTCAAAATTTGGCAACANACTTTTGGCTGAANGTACAGCACTTCAGTACTCTAATTTTGACCAATATTTCATCCTTAAAAATATCAGAATAGCAAGTGTAAATTCTTTAGCAATTATATCATAAATCTAATCATTCAGCAATATTGGCAGAAATTTTAGCAACACTGTAACACTGTTTCTGGTTGAATTAGCTCGGACACACTGATCCTGGCATAATGAATGTATCACCCTAAAAAAGCTGATTAACAAGCACTTTTTGTCTAGTTCGGTTTTCATAGAACTGAACATTTTGCAATACTCATAAAAGTTTGGCAAGACTGGTCTTGTTGAAGAGGCTAAAATACATCAATTCTGACTTAAGTGTCCTCTATACATCTCTAGCACTAAATTTTGTTTATGTAATTGAAATTTATTAAATACGAATATTTTGTGACGCTGTTTTATGTAGGTTGAAGGAGTTATGGTACACTTTTTATGTTCTCAGCTTAGTGCCATCGAAAACCCTCGAGTAAAAATTGTCGTAACTGTAGCTCTTACATACTATAATTAATATACTAGTATATGTTCGTATTAATCACTTAGAAAAGACGTAGAACCTTAGGCCTACGTTAACATGATTGGTAGTTGACAAGAAAATAATTTCTTTATTTCACCATTTACACGCAACTTCAACTGACCAAGGTTTAGCAGCATTGACACTAGCGGTCACAAAGAAGATACGTCGCATCCCACACTACAGCAGACGCTTTATCAGGACATCTCAATATGGAGCGAAGCATGCTAACCAAGTAACCAACCTATTTAACACCACTCGGAACATTTTTTTAAACTGTTTTTCAGGGTGGTCTGCACAAATTACTATGCAAAGACAAAATGTCATAAAGAATATACATGACATTTCTGTTTCTTTGTTTTTCTTGATATTATGTCACGTAGTGATTGGTAAATTATAATAATTTTAAGTGGTATACAAAAAGAAGATCGTTATACATTACTAACTGTCAGACAAATCATAATCACTTTGCATGTACAGTATAACCTGAGTAACTGTTTTGTTGCAAAATCAGTAAGATCAATTCTGTATGCGTGTTTTTAAAACAAACCAAATGTACATGTAAATACTCACCAATCCACTCAGTATTCTCCTTCTCATGCTCAGTTTCAGCATGATTCGCTAATGTCTGGTAACAAGATCGGTGATCGAGCTCATAGATGATGGCAGGACAAAGATGGAGAAAACTAATGGGCAGAATTTCACTGTGATAAGGTTCCAGGCCATATGTTATGAGGATTTCTTGAGCTGAAAGACACTGAAAGTGAGAGAACATTTAATTACTTCACATACCTATCTTCACAGTTTTACATTGAAATAGTTTTCCAATATCTCATTTGAGCGTGGTGGATAACATAGCAATGTCGTAAGACTGATGTAGGAGGGTCTATCATAAAGTAAGGCCGGTCGACCAATAAGGAATAACTCGAGCAATATTTCATGATGGATGGATGGATGGATGGTAGACAGACAGACTGATTCACTCAGTCACCCACCTACTAACTGACTGACTCACTGACTATACGGCCATTAATCACCGGACACCTCTAGTAATGTACTAACCAGGATCTGGTATGGTGTCAGTACATCTACATCTTACCCTGCAATCAACTTTAAGCCTTTGGCAGGGGGTGCAACACAGTATGATGTAGGATCACCTTCCGCCGCCATCACAGCCTCTTCGAGGAAGATTTTCCACCAATTTGCGGTAGATTTCTGCAGAAATTTGGTTCCATTCCTGCTTCAACATGATGAACAGCTCTGTGGTATTTTGTGGGCGGTTTGGTCTGGCGCTCCAACTCATCCCAAAGGTGTTCAATGGGGTTGAGATTCGGACTTTGGGCCAGCCATTCGAGTTCATTCACTTCCAAATATTATTAATGTTTATTTATACATTAATAACTTCACTACATACAGTTAGAATCGACGTAGTGGTCTTGTTCTTTCGCCAAACCTAACTAAATTTTCATGAGGACTAATATGGTGACACTGTTATTTACGTCAGATCAAAAACAGAAATTTGAAGAACTTGGACTTGGATCTTTAATTCGGTCTTTCAGTTAATCCGCTTATCTCCAGGTGGCAGTGGGTGGCGAGGCGTGACAAGTTCGANGTTGGGTTGACCACTAAGCTCTCNGGTATGGACTCATCTTTTCCTGACTTTGACTGTAGTAAATCTAGGTGCTGCAGTGAAAGTAACGTACAACAGCGTTGGGCGGATTGTCACGGATTTACATCAGTGTTCACTATCAATATTCATAATACGTAAGTTACATATACATTAGGCAAANACAATAATATTAGGGACTACACAACTAACTGTCTGGTTATATAATACGTGTACTATAATGATTACATTCTTTGACTTCATTATANACCATATTAACAATATCTAAGGACAATAAAGTCGTACCTCTGCAAATGTGTCTTTTGTTGATTCCATTTCTACCTCATCATGGTCTTGGATCAAATCTTGTAATGCTGGGAACTGCTCCGGTACAGCACTATCTGAAAAAAGAACAGAAACTATACTGAAACTGANAAAAAAAGTCTGTGAATAACTTAAGAATAAGATAGCAAAAGCATACACTTATATTCCTGGAGNGACGATTCATCACTAAAATGTCTCAGAAGCGAAGTACACAATTTTAATGCATACACAACCGATTATTAAGCTTAATGTTTGTTTGTTAAAAAGTATTATTTTTTTAATCTCGCTATAGTCGTCCATGTAACACAGTCACAAGATGAGCAATTACAAGAAGAATAAAAAAAAATATGCTTCAATCAAATAATCATCTTAAGATACTATATCATGCATTGATACTTTTCTTAACTAGGAAATTATGCTAAGTAAATGTGAATTGTCTTGAACCCGGTTGTCGCCAATCTAAAAAAAAAAAAAATTAGCACATTTTGATTTATCGGTGAATACACTTTTACTTAATATTAATATTTTTACCTTATATCTGTAAGTGGTATGCAACCATGCAATGAAGTTTAAACTTGTGGTGCATCAGCTAAAAGAAATGATTTTACTAATGTCGCTTTGTTTTGCAATTCTTTGAACGATTGTGTATGAGAAGCCAGTTTCTGTAGAGACAGTATGAATGAAGTATGTGGGATGGCTTCACGTTGGTTGTTAGTTGGCTCTTGATTCTTAAACATTCACGTTTTTGTAAAATGTTTTAAAGGGTGAAATATATCTGGATGTATTTCACTGTAAAGAACTATGGGTCAGGCTTATTTTCTGCAGTCACCAACCAAAACAACATCTATTTTTGACACTAAGAACGAGGTTTTAGTAGAGATAAACTAAAATAAATAACAGAACACAAATGTTATAAAACGCAGTACGTAGCTTTCTTTGCTGAAATGTTACCAAATAAATTATTTATTCTGATATCATCTCTAAAATCAAGAAAAAATCAGCGTTTTCAAGTTGCTAAACCATTGACATCATTAACCTTCGTTATTTATTCGTCTAAGGAATTTCATATTGATAATAATATCCCATTATTTTACATCGTGTTTGTGTGATACGTTGTGTGTCAAGACCCTTTGAGCACATTTTCGATCGAACATTGTCACCATTACTGAAATAGTTTCGGCTCCTAGTTGACTAGTTCATAAAACCCGCACAGTACAACAGTACCAACACTATATATATTAAATAATATACAGCTATGTCACTGTATTTGTGTACACTACCATTTGTTGAAAGTGGTACACACCTTATACGTGCACTCTCAAAACAAACGGTAGTGTATTTTAAAAATATAAATTTCATAATATTCATATGATATCTATATTCAGAGTTTTATATTCTCAACAAGGTAGTGTTATAAAAGACTTAACACTTTATTCAACTTTGTATTATGGAACTGGATGATTCATCACTCTCTAATCTCGTTTGGCATTGTATAGGCCTACATAAAGCAAGGGAATTTTAAATAGAGTAGAGTCTCGATAACTCGAGGTGATCGGGACCGAGACCAATTCGAATCACTGAAAACTTGGAGTATATGAAAAAACAGGAAAAGGAAATCATGCAACAATAAACAGGCTTTCACTTTCTGTGCTACCGTTGTAGTACAGATGGTAATGAAACATGCTAGTAGTGTATTATTTTTCACTTTAAAAATAGAATCTAGGATTTTTTTGTTTGTGAAGAACACTGATTTGTTTTGAGCAGTGTCTCACTATTTTTAAATAAAATTACTACCAACCTCATCTACGACAAGAAATAATAATAAATTGTGTAATATATGTGACATGGATGGGGCTGCATGTTGCAGCTCTGGAAAACAAATATCAGATCACATGATGCATGTGAAACATTTATTTTCCCCAAAAGGAAAAAAGTAACTAATCAAAATGGAAATGAACTATAATACTCTTTGGAGTGCTTAATATTTTTTGTATACAAACATGTAACGAATACCTTTTTATTTTNTATAAATTCTTTGCTTAGTTTCAATTGTTAGCTCATGCATCGATCACCTCTTTGCGTGTGATATTTTGAGTTATTAGTAATAAATCTAAAACTCTCATTGGCGCATGATAATAAATCGCCACCTCTGACCTAAAGTAAAGCGGGTTTCAAAACTTTTCTTGATATCGTTGTCAAATAAAAAGAGTTGAAAGTAATCTTGTTTTTATGTTCATCTTCTTAGAAGGCCACAAATTCCTTGCTGGTTGTTGGAAACCGAGGTCAAAAGATCTTCCAAGACTGATGATTCATTGGTTGACGTAAGGAAAATATACGATGTGCAACCAATAAAAGGAGCTGTTTAAATTAAATACGAGTTAGTGCATACACTTACTCGTTGGGTGTGGATATCCAATAACCTTGACAGCTTATCATACTTCATATACCCTGTTGATCCTCACAGAGCTAGCCTCAACTTCAGACGGATTTTTTTAACTCGAAAATATGATATCGTATTACTAGTTCATGACCAAATTGTTCAAAAATTAAATGAAACTGTTTTGTAGAAGCGACGTACGTTTGTTTTCTTCTACCAACTTTTGTGTCATCTTCTCAAACGTTTTGTTTAGTCATTACTACCTAAAAACAAAGTCAAATATTAATTTCATCAATTTTTATTTTATATTTCGCCTTTACGCTTAAATGCCTCATTCTCTGTATTGGTTATATACAGTACCAGCATCGATTCTGTCANATCCAAACGAAGCGTAGCGCGAAATTTCGTTTCGCTTAAAACGCAAATTTTGACGTAAGGAAAATATACGATGTGCAACCAATAAAAGGAGCTGTTTAAATTAAATACGAGTTAGTGCATACACTTACTCGTTGGGTGTGGATATCCAATAACCTTGACAGCTTATCATACTTCATATACCCTGTTGATCCTCACAGAGCTAGCCTCAACTTCAGACGGATTTTTTTAACTCGAAAATATGATATCGTATTACTAGTTCATGACCAAATTGTTCAAAAATTAAATGAAACTGTTTTGTAGAAGCGACGTACGTTTGTTTTCTTCTACCAACTTTTGTGGTTTATTTTTGTGTCACCTTCTCAAACGTTTTGTTTAGTCATTACTACCTAAAAACAAAGTCAAATATTCATTTCATCAATTTTTATTTTATATTTCGCCTTTACGCTTAAATGCCTCATTCTCTGTATTGGTTATATACAGTACCAGCATCGATTCTGTCATATCCAAACGAAGCGTAGCGCGAAATTTCGTTTCGCTTAAAACGCAAATTTTCGTTCACTTACCAAGCTACGAAAAATTAAATTCGCTANNNCNT
>KZ868916.1:122260-134635 GCA_003456935.1 Machilis hrabei | reverse complement strand
TCTGGTTCCTCAGGTAGTTTTATCTATTGTGTTTTACACTTAGAAAGTATAAAATAGACATTATGTCCCACATTATTTTCTTTAATAACATGAGTAATAAAACCGCAAACACTTTAACTATGATCTTCAGTCCTTAGAGCCAACGAATTAATAATTTTGAAAATTGGGCTAGAGTCCTAAAACAAGTATTAAAATATAACTATTTCATACACAAAATTAGCTAATATTATGTTGTACTAAAGAAAGTATCGAACTGTCTTTGCTGGATCTGTCTCTTAAGTTCGTTCAATTTTTACATATGTTTAACTTTGGATGCTAATTGTTAGAACTTAACAGTGCATTGTAAAACGTACACACAGTGTAATTAAAGCTTCAAACAGTTTTGAATTAAGATTGGTATTACTATATTTTGACATAATAATTGCGTGTGTGCATATTATTCAAAAGCTGTCAATGATCCAAGTACTTTACATTACTAGTCTGAATCTGTCCATACATTTATTAGTTAAACTCGAATTCACTCTGAATACTGTCAACGATAGAGTGTAGTAGATTTCATAACATTATTTATACAAGTCTATAGGTATATATGTGCATATATGTTTAGTGTTACATGTAATTTTCCTTCCACTTCTTCCGGAGACTTCACATAAGTTACAGCCGAGGAAAAAAGTTTCGATATGCCACTACTGTTAAACAAACTTTGAGTCTCTCGGGAGCTACCTCTCAGAGTCCACTTTACTTCCACACTTCTTTACCTTTGCGTCTTCGGAGACTTAAAGACAAGAGCACAAGATAGTTTATTCCATAATTTATAAACAAGACTAACATCTACTTTCTTCAGGTATTTTCCACTTCATTATTTCATTCACTTTGTATAACGAGTTCGAAATATATATAAGTCTTTATGCAATGTACCTTCAATTTTATTTACTGCTCTGAAAAGTGTGTTTTTAATAATTGTATTACTTTTAAAAGTGTATCCTAATATTTCCTACAATTATATCTCTGTGAAACGATTAGAGAATAGTATAATTGTTTATATTTAACTAGGCTTTTTATCTTGTTCTCTGTCTCCAAGTAGGCTACCTATTAACCACAAGTTGAAACGTAATTTAAATATTGTGTGAAAGGTAAAGAACCAGAGCAAAGTAAGTAATACCTGAATTAAGTATGTTGCCATTTCTTAATTGTCCATAAATGAAAAAGGCATTAATTTACTACTTTAGTTGAGATCAGGATCACCCATTTGTCTGCTTTTGATCTTGTAGAAGAGCCTAAAGTTGCGANGATTTTGCCTAACTTTAGGATCTGGTTCCTCAGGTAGTTTTATCTATTGTGTTTTACACTTAGAAAGTATAAAATAGACATTATGTCCCACATTATTTTCTTTAATAACATGAGTNATAAAACCGCAAACACTTTAACTATGATCTTCAGTCCTTAGAGCCAACGAATTAATAATTTTGAAAATTGGGCTAGAGTATGTTTTAATCTGATATTGAAACTCATAACTTTAACACCAAGAAAAATGCCTAATAGCAATATCATGTGAATTTTATGAACATAAGAACCAAGACATTGCCCAAATACATGATTTCAGATCTGCAATTGAAAGTGCAGAATATCAACTCCTCACAAGTTCCACGCCATTCAACCTTCAAAGTGAGTTTCGTGTTAAATCAGTGAATAGAACCACTGACAGATTTTTCTAGGTCATTGATATCCGATGTGAGATCGAAAATGTAGATGTTCAACCCTCAAGAAGAATGTAGTACCCTTAACGTGTACACCGCATTGTCAAAACATTGCTGCTACGGAATTTTCTGACTAGTTGATTTTAAATCTGAAGTAAAAATGCTAAATGTAAATTGTAAACACGAGTTTTACCTTATTCAACACCTAAATTAAACTCTAATTACAATTCAATGATTAATTATATTGGGAGATTTACAGGTGGTTGATATAAAATTTTATACATCAAATCATATTTTTAAAGTGAAGTAAGTGTTCAATGTTTGTAAATGAAATGTGACTTCAGGGGTACAGGATGAAAAGGCTTTAAAAATACCAAACAGAACATTATTGCCAAAATCTCGGTGATAAATAACATGACATGTCTCACTTTAGGTTGGCAACAGTGTCTTTAAAATAATACAGTGGTATCATGTAAGGCAAATATGTCTAAGTGCGAGGAACACAAAATGAAAGAAACCCTTACGAATATTTGTGAACACCAATATGAACACCTTCCCCATTTGTTTTAATAAACAAAAGGGCAAAATGTCCGGCAATTATGACAAGCATGGTTTTCCTATAGCGGAGTACAAATCACCATATGGACCAACAAGAAACATTTCCGAAAAAAATAAAAACAGTTAAATCCTAACTACGAATAATGCATTATATNTTAAGAGCGTATGTGCATCGTTTCTCGTCAATACAGAAAAATAACTATATAATGGAAATTNAAAGGAGAAATAAAATTACATTTCACAAGTACGTTAACATTATTTATAAACATACAAAAATATAGACAGAGATGGAAACAAAATAATAAAGAACTAAATTTATTAGAGCGTAATGTAAGAAAAGCGTTAAACAACGTTTTTCTTACATTTACTTTTTAATATACTTAATCATTGTTGTTTTTACATTTGACTAGAAAAATAGTATCTTAAGTGCTTCTGAATTATATTTTTATTTGTTTTATAACTTTAATTATTTAGAAGTGTTTTTACTTTTTTCGGTAAATGACACAAACAAACTCTCAGGCTATATGTAATAAAATCTAGGTTAGCGTTTTAGTAGTACTGTTCTTCCAAAATTAAATTTTTCACCAAATAATAAAAGTGAAAACAATAATGTACGCTGTGTAGGATAACTTTTACCTTAAAACAATCATCAAATTTACTTTACACAACTGATTTATAGAGTTTACATAAAGGTTTTCAAATACGCTCGAATTTGTCCGGCCCCGGTAGACTAGTGGTTAGTCCCGTGGCATTGTACGCCGTAGGTCCCAGGTTCGATTCCTGGCTAGGACTGGGTGTTATTCTTGTGTGCTGTCCTAAGTGTGCACTTGTGTTGGCATACTTCTGAGCACTCACTTTTTTTTTGGTGGGGGGGGGGGTTAAGCACCGGGAACCACCGTAAGGCATTACTTCCGGTGCTTTAGCACCTAACATTTATGACCACTTTATATTCCGACATTAAGTGCACACATTTAAGACAACACAAGTGAGTGCACGGAGTTTGCCAACACAAGTGTACACACTTAGCACAAGCAAGACACCCATGCCCTATCCAGGAATCGAACCTGGGACCTCCGGCGTGCAATGCCACGGGACTAACCANTAGGCTACATGGGCNGACTCTGAGCACTCACTTGTGTTGTCCTAAGTGTATGCACAAATGTCGGAATAAAAAGTGGCCATAAACGTTAGTGATAAGACGTACCGGAAATAATGCTAACAGGCGGTTCCCGGTGCACTAACCACTAACAAAAAAAAAATAAAAATACGCTCAAATACGAGCATATCTTAGATTTGTGTAGTAGTGTCTCTACAGGGTCAAAACAATACTTGAAAAAAAAAATGGAAAATATAGTTTGCAATCAAAGGTATTCAATTAAACGTAGCTAATATATCGTTTAGGACTGTATGTAAATTCAACAATTGAAGCCCAAATAGTGCTATCAAATTTGACAAATAAATTGGTACCTACAATTTAAATTGCGCTATAGGAATTTTCGATGACGCTTAACTGAAATAGTCTCTACTTACCAACTCGTTATTTACTTATATATTACTTAATTATATCCCCACCAAGTACAATAAGAAGGTAGCAGTGACACCGAAATCAGAAAACGAAACATATTTTATTCACTGCTTGCCCTTGACGGTTAAGTTTCCAAAATGCATGAGAAAAGCAAAATAACTATAAACAAACATGTTACACTCACATATTATCTGTGGGACTGATTTTATAAATCGTGTCAAATTGTGTTTTGAGTGTAATGTTTTCAGATTAAACTATGTTGTGAACTGTTAAAGAAATGCCTCAAAGGATNTTTATAATGTACTTCTGGGTTCTCGATGATAAGAATTTCGTAAATTAATCCAGTAATGTGTTCTATTGGGTATCCTTCGTAGCCTAATGAATGTATTTTTTTTAAAGGAAACAGAATTTAATAAACTACAATTGTACACAATATATGTGCAAAATGACCCTTACGGTGTCAAAGCGCCGTTAAACACTACATATCAACCATTGTACGCAATATAAATTGCGTATCAAGCTAGTTTTTGTCAAAAATCTTCTAAACTGTATTCAAAACTAATGGAGTGTTTCACATTGGTTGATTTCATTTAATGTAATACATTCTAAAATGATCAAAAAATATTGTTTTATATACATTAAAAATCAAGTTTGTTATATAATCAATGTATATTAGACATTTAAATTAAAATTCAAAAAAGCAAATGGCAAGGTAATAAATACAATTTCTTAAAAGTGTTATGGCACTAAGGAGGTGTATTTTTGCTTTCAAAGACGTTGATACTAAAATATAACTGGAAGAAGAATATTTACATACATGTATTGTTAGATTTGGCTGCAGGTAGATAATTGTACAATGTTCAACAGAGAAACCTCATTAGTACATATTAGGTAACACTTTTATAATATTAATTCTTCATATTTCAATTTAATTTTTTTAAATAAAAAGCTGATTTTAACTGTATGTGAACACATTACTTGTATACTAATTTTAACTGCATCTGTTTAAAATATGTTTTACGTGGAAACTTATTGGTTTAAATTAAAAGTACATTATCTATACCTTTGTAATCCAATAATAGTTCATGAGGTATTGTGTAGCATCCACGAAAGGAATACACACATTGTTTGTAATATTTAAGAGGTGTTAACAATTTTTAGAGTTTAATTGAACTCTAGCTACGATTTACAAGATTGATCTTAAGATTGTTTAAACTACTAAAAAAAATGTTTTTTTTTCAAATACAGTCCAGAAATCGAAACAAAGGTACAATAAATGTCTTGATAAATTTAAGTGCTGCACAAATTCGATGTTTACGTTTTACATGTAAACTGAAAGGATGGATAATGTCTATATTACTAATATTAGTTAGCTTTCACAGCATATACTTAATTAAACGTACACCGTCTGTCCGAAAAGTTCGGAGACTGACTTTGTTTCTAGCCTACAAGTGGAGCCATCTGCTAGACACCTGACGCATCTTTTAGTGGCAACATGCAACAGTCAGCTGTAAACGTGGGTTTGGTTGAGTCATCTACGATCATTCTGTGCTGAGTAGTGGGCTTTTGAATTGTTTTGGATTTTGTGTTTGTTAACAAATGGTGATGGAACAGTGATCAAAATTAATTTTAAACTCGGTAAAACGGCTACGGAAACGCACGAGTTGATACAAATTGGTTACGGTGATGACTTTGTATCACGTTCGAAAGTTTTTGAGTGGTACAAAATATTCAAAGAAGGCCGAGAGTCGCTTGAATATGATCCAAGATTGGGGCACCCCACCACGAGCTCAACAAATGCAAACCGTCACCTCACTTGCAAAATGATTGCAGAAAAACTCAATATTGCTACAACAGTGGTTCACGACAGGATTCGACGGGTCCGACCAAAACGGTGGGCTAAGAAATCCTTCTTTCTGCTGCACGACAATGCGCATGCTCAATCGGCTTGAATCGTGATGCAGTTTTTGGCTCGAATATAAATCCCTGTGCTCCAGCCCCCCTTCGTATTCACGTGATCTAGCTCCGTGTGACTTTTTTAATTTTCCAAAACTCAAGTTGCACATGAAAGATGAACGCTTCGATGATATTAAAAATATTCACACTAGTGTGACCCCCTAATTGAAGAGGGTTCCGTCAGAAGAATTTTCAAATAGTTTCCATTGGTTTGTAATCGTTGCATTGATGTTGGAGGGGACTATGTTGAAAATCTCAATGAAACATATTTTAGTATTCTGAATTTTTTTAATGGTAGTCCCGGAACTTTTCTGCAATTTTAACTTAGTTTACATAAATAACACAGGTCTACAAAAAATGTTCTGTCTTTTCAATCAGACCCATCATTCCCTAAGTATTTTGTTGCGCTGAAACCAAATTTCGCAAAAAAAAAATTACCACGTCAATTTTTCTCTCCACCCGAAGGGGTTATATGGGGGTGGAGAGAAAAACTGACGAGGTAAAATGTTTTCCCAAATTTGATTTCAGCGCATCAAAATACTTAGGAAATGATGGGTCTAATTGCAAAGACAGAACATTTTTTTGTAGACCTGTGTAATCAAGACAACTACAGGGTACCAAAATCTGCAAGAAGTTACTTTTAAACACTCTTTTAAGCTTATTAATTGTTGGTAAAGTTAAATTCTTAAAAAAAAAAAATACTTTTTATTCATATATACACACCATTTTGTGTTAGGCCTAAATGCCTGTGATGATTTTTGTTCCTTGGTGAAACTGAGCTTTCACCTCACGTCAAAGTTTCTCTAGAGGCAATTGGACGGAGATGGTGGGGCGAGAGAGGAAACCAGCCCTCAGGAGCCTGAACTTTGTTGTTACAATGGTGTGCTCTTCTCTCCCTTCTACTGCTTCCTCTACTTTCCTCTTTTATTGCACTCTGTCGATGATCGACCGAAACAGATGCCGAGAAACCATTTTTATTTCACGTTAAAACTGTGCAACAGGGCTAGAAAATAATATCTTACAAAATTAATATATAAGGTAATGTTTAATTTCAGATATGCATTTAAATACACTCTTTTCGTAAATATGTTCGCTGGAGCTAGATAACGTGACTTTGAGTACGTAATTGTTATTCTACGATTTCAAGATAGTGTAACTTAAGAGTAATTGGATATACTTGGGTGTGTGTAAATACAGGAAGTCGTAAAGTCAGTGACACCCTCATCATCACAGTAAGTACACGCTGGAAATAAATGGAGTAAAGAAGCGTATTCCTTGTATAGAGGCTGTTTTAGGGGATTTTCTAAGGATGCTTGAAAATTGTATACAATACTAGGCCACGCGGTACATACTTTTAAAGAAGTATAAAAGAAACTGGTGCACATCTATGTTTTATATATGTACCCAATTCAAGGTGGTATCCAAAATATCAACGGACACCATCGCTTTTTAAAAAGCTTAGGATTTACAGCTTCAACGTAACATAACAAGTAAANATAGATCCGTTTAAAAGTCGGCCCCGGTAGCCTAGTGGTTAGTCCCGTGGTATTGCACGCCGGAGGTCCCAGGTTCGATTCCTGGCTAGGGCATGGGTGTCTTGCTTGTGCTGTCCTAAGTGTGTGCACTTGTGTTGGCATACGTCCGANCACTCNCTTGTGTTGTCTTAAATGTGTGCACGTAATGTCGGAATAAAAAGTGGCCATAAATGTTAGGTAATAAAGCACCGGAAGTAATGCCTTACGGTGGTTCCCGGTGCATAACCCTAACAACAACAAAAAAAAGATCCGTTTAAAAGTCCCTGAGGACCACAACTGAAAATGTAACTACGGGAAAACAAAGAGCATCTGTAATATTTTCTCCCAAATTATATGAAAACAGTTTTATTCTATAAAAAAAGTCAGTATATGAAAACACTTAGTCACAAGAGTTGCAGTAAATATTATCGAACAACAGCCGTACACAAGTAAACATGATATTATAATTCCTTTGTTACTTTTTTGAGCATCTATTTTTGTAATATTGCCTTGGGGATAAAATCAATGTTTGAATGGTGTTATTTTCTTTCTTTTAACGATGTACTAAATATTAAATATATGGCTTATAATTATATTTAGGAAACTTAAGTATCCTGTGCAAGAGGGGTTATACCCCAAAATAACATCAAAATAGCAGCCTTTGGGTTTAAAACACAATACCGTTGATGTCCCTTTTTATAAGTTTTCAAGATACATGAGGTGGCAACATAGTTATGTAACATCTATATTATCTAAGCGTACATACGTGTACTTAACATACATATCACGTCGATTGATCTAAAAGTAAAGATACAACTTGAATAACACCACTAAATATACACTAGTCTCATAAAAAAGTTAGCATCTTCATTGCCCTTAAAACTTTTAATTTAAATAAATAGCAATCAATGTAGTATCAATGTTTTTGTGACTGTCGTTTTGGGAAAACTTGTTTTCTCATCCTATACCACCATATTATTTGGTTATTTATAAATAATGGAACTCATTAAGAAGCTAATCAGTAAATGTTAACTCAAAATGTCATTCATTTTTATCCATGGAACAGAATGTACCAGTCATTTACAGCTGCTAATTGTCATTTATTTACGTTAATTCTCTTTGATGATTGACAATAGTAATTATTTTAAACAAAACGAAAGTTACAAGTTAATTAGTTTTGTTTAATTGTCTATATGATCCTTTTCCTTTAATGTTCGGGAATAAAATTTAAACTCGCTGGTTTTCTAGTGATATTATATGCATATTATACTTTTTTTTTAAATACGAGTATATGTATGGTGTGTAATATGCATGTATTGTGATATGAGATCTTTATTGAATTGGGAGTATAAAAAAATATTTACAATGTCTTTTTTTTAGTAGTTAGTGCACCGGGAACCGCCTGTGGGCATTACTTCCGGTGCGTCTTATCACTACTGTTTATGGCCACTTTTTATTCCGACATTTGTGCATACACTTAGGACAACACAAGTGAGTGCTCAGACGCATGCCACACAAGTGCACACTTAGGACAGCACAAGTGAGTGCTCAGACGCATGCCACACAAGTGCACACTTAGGACAGCACACAAGAATAACACCAGGTCCTAGCCAGGAATCGAACCTGGGACCTCCGGCGTGCAATGCCACGGGACAAACCACTAGGCTACCGGGACCGGACGATATTTACAATGTCTACCTCTGCTTTTATGTGATTTTTTGTATATACGAGGGCAGTTCCAAAAGTAAGGTACACTAGCGCTGCTATGCGGGTAGAAATGCAATTATGATCCCCATCATGTTTCATTGCACAGGTCATTCGAATCTAGGTGGCAGTGGTTGTTTATTTCTGTCGTTTGTGTCAAGGTTATATAGTCAGTTTCAAGAAAGACCTCTGATAGAAAACCCGTCCAGTGTGGAAGTGCGAGCAGTTATTCGATTTCTGAATGCAAAACAAAAGAATACAACAGAAATCAAACAGACTTCTTCGATAGTATTGTCACCGGGGATGAAACGTGGATATATCTATCCCAGAAACAAAAAGGGACTCCATGATATGGAAACATCCAGGATCCGTAGTTTCTATAAATTCAAGGCAACAAAATCTGTTTGTAAAGTTATTGTGATAGTGTTCTGGGACAAGAAGGGCCTGTTTGTTGTTGGTTGATTTCATTCACAAAGGAGAAACTATTTACACTGATCNTTAAATTAAAACTTTACGGAAATTACGGCAAACCATTCGTCGAAAACGTGTTGGAATGTTGTCCTGACGTGTAAAGCTTTTGCATGACAATGCAACCCCATATCGTTTAGAGAACACTTCAAGAAATCTACAGTATGGAGTGGAAAATTCTGTAGAAGCCCCCTTACAGCCCCGACCTAGCGCCATCTGATTTTTACCTGTTTGTGAAGCTGAAGAAACATGTTTCAGGAAGAAAATTTTCATCTGATGAAGAAGTGGAACAAGAGACAACAGACTGGTTAATAATTATGGATGTTATTTTTTATGATGAGGGTATATTAAAATTAGTGTCACGTTGGGACAAATGTTTAAACCGGTTTGGGGATTACACTGAAAATTAAGTAAGGAATAAGCTTCATTTGGTATGTAAATTAAAGTACTTTTAATAAAATTTATATTTGTTTTATTCAAGTGTACCTTACTTTTGGGACTGCCCTCGTATAAATTAGATAAACATACAGTTTGATTTTCAACATATTCAGTTTGTCCACTCTTGACTCTATTATGGATTGTGTCACGGTATAATACAATAATTTAATATCTGTTCTGTCAGAGTTCCATTACAAATTCCTTTTATTAACTTCTACCAAAACAATACATGACAAGATGAGACAATACTCTTTGAAAACCTGAGTATAAACCAAATAATCAAAAGTAACTTTACTGTATCAGTAGATTCAATCTTTCAAAATTCTAGTATTTAGAAAGGTTGAATGTGCTCTAAGGTATAGTTTACATTACATTTATTCTCGAAGGGATTTTGGTGCTGTGTATAACAATCACAGGCAACTGAATCTTTAACAACGATGTGACTGTGTGTCACGTGATATTTTTAAAAGATTTAAACACAAATATATATTGGTAAGTAGCAGCCATGTACTCCTTCAATTCACAAATCTACACAGTTCATCACTACTTTTAATTTTCATTAGTTGAATATAAGTATTAACAAATTTGCACCAACGGGCTTCAACAGCTGAGGCATTGTGTAAAACAAAAGCTCCGGTTGTGTTAAATGTAGCAACTGTACTAATTCTTCAGTAGTTTTACGGCTCAAGATTGCTATTTGTGTGGTAGACCACAAGTTCCTAAACTTTTAATATATAACAAAATGTACCAAATTAAAAAAAAAACTAGTAAATCAAAAGTTAAGAAAGTAGATTCATATAGAACTTCATTAGTTATAAGACTAATAGAAACACTCTACTGAGCTCAAATCTTTCATTCCTCCTGTTGCCGCCTATGTTCGTACCACTAGGCATAGTGCCTCCTGTCATCCTTACACGGTCAGGCTTTTTACCACAGAACGGCTTATTACCACTCTACTTTTTTCCCTCGAGTTTACAGACTCTGGAACACACTACCATCAACTGTTTTTCCTGATACATACAATCTTCAAACCTTCAAAACTAAGGTTTATAAATACTTGCTTTCTTCGTAGTTTTATGTTTACTTTTGGCGCTCACGGTGCTTTTGCATTACAGGTTTACACCCTTTCGTGAGTTGCTTATCATAAAAAAAAAACTTTGCAATATGCTGTTGTAGTTGTGTAAAGATGTTAATTTTTGGTCATTTTGGGCCATTGCCTTACAATTTTATTATTTTTAGTAAATTGTCATTTCTTATTATTACACTGGAATTTAACATTATTTTTATTACACTAATTCAAATTGGCCAAAAAATAGGGTATATAAAATGTGTTGTAGGTATTTAAACACTAGCAAGATTAAAGTTACGTTTTACATATATTTAGTTCGATCTGTATTTATCCTTCACTAGTTATTTATAAACTTCTTACAATTTTATTGTAAATAAATTCTACATTACTGTTTTTGAAGGCTTCACAAGTAGTCTACTGTTCATTAAACAAATCATACTAACATTAGTTTTTATCGATAACTTAATTTGAATATTATGCTAAAGTATGTAAGCTGTGTGATCAAAACATAACTAGCTGGCGATTTTAAATGAAGAAAGTACAAAGTTAACAGTGCGATGCTGTACCTGTTGCTTGTTATGGTTTATGATTTAATTTCCACGGTCACGACGTTGCCAGTGAGGACAAATGCTAATACGTTTTATAAAAAAATCACAAGTTAACTTTAGTTTTGATCTGGATGTTTGTGCGTCATTGTTTTAAGTGGACTTATGTCCTATGAACAATGAGAATATGTTGTTTAAACAGTTTGCCAACACTAAATATAGGAATAAATAAGTTATCAATATTTGGTTTAGTGCTGAGAAGGTATATGTTTTTGTAAGTAATAAAGTGTAATTTAAGTATATTTTTGTCTTATGTCTTATCATTCAAAGATAATACATTAAGGGGGCCGTCTACATGTTGGCAGATACGTCTTGCAGACGTTGTGCTGTTATCAAACATTGGAAAGAAATACCTGCTTTTTCATGATTGTTTTTTTTACCAACACTTGGGTCAAGGTTGTATTTATGTCTCAACCGTATTTTCATGTCATAGAATCTATATCTTCTATTTAAAAAAAACAGCATGATTTTGACTCTTTCGCCCAAAAGAGTGAGTTTTCATGGTGTTTTAAAAGTGATAATTTGTAGAAATACATCAGCCAGATTAGGATTAGGACATATATTACAAATTCATGAGAATATTGGTGTACAAAAACATACTCTATATGGTCACCACATGAATTATAAATAATATCTAATAACTTCTGTACCTCTGACGAAGAAAGTTGGGAGAGAAGGCGACGAGTTAGGGGGGTGTTGGTCAAAAGGAGTGGTAAGGAAGAAGAAAGGTAGGTGATGTTAGTTGTCGGCCCCGGTAGCCTAGTGGTTAGTCCCGTGGCATTGCACGCCGGAGGTCCCAGGTTCGATTCCTGGCTAGGGCATGGTGTTACGCTTGTGCTGT
>KZ868916.1:33385-46316 GCA_003456935.1 Machilis hrabei | reverse complement strand
GCTGATCTGACAATCACTCTGTCCTCCCGATCTGATGTGGCCCTAGGTCGACCGCTACCTTCATGACGCTGAAATCTGCCATTGTCCACCCATTCTTGCCAGCATCTTCTAATCGCCGCATCGCTTCGACCCATATGAAAAGCGATTCTCCGATTTGGCCAACCTGCCTCTTTCAATCCAATNANACNANCTNNNTCAAACTCCGACAGTTGCTCGTAATGAGCTCGAATCCTGCGGCGAGGCATTTTTTCAGTCATTGAAAGGTATCCAAATCGCAATGCAACAGAAATTTTGACCAGCAGCTTGCGAATCACTTCTTATATACACCTGCTGAGTGCGCAGTTCCGATGCGCTGTAGCTCCCGCTATTCATTCAATGGACACCAAATTGTAATCATTTGCATGTTCGGTCCAAATGTCTTTGCATACGAAATTTCATTACAATCGGGCAACTCCTTCTTGGTGCGTCGTTTTTTTTTTGTTATAGAGTGTATTACGTTAGATTCACACATTTGGTGCACCAACCGTATTTCAAGTTAACATCATGTAGGGCCTATAATTACTGTATCCATATTATTTTTGTCTGATACTGCTTTTGGAAAGCGATTAAATAACACACATTTTTAATTTTTGCTACATTAATTAAACTGGTGTCCCTTAACATTTATAAAAAAAATAATAATGAAGAAAATATAAAATAACATAAAAAACAAATCTATATTGCCATGTTAAAAATTCGCATTATTTATACGTCAAGTAACGAGTAAATAGACTAAGTGGGGAACACAGGAATAACTACAATAGTTCAAATGATGATTGGTAAAATATTGACACTTAATCAGATAATTAAAATAATAGTTTTAAAATAATTGATAGCATATTGTTTGAAGATAATATACATGCCTTCGTCAGAGAGTTAAACTCATAACTAGTCACAACTGCACCACCCACTTCTTAATGATTTTTGTGGTTAGTTTTGGCAGAAAGACTAAAATTAAGAATGAATGTAAACAAATTCTTAAAGCTTACTCAAATTGACTCCATGATTTCACCTTGATAATCAAACCTTTAAAATTGTATTATATTATCAAACAAATTAATGCTATTTGAGTTCGATACCTTATCAAGTTATCTCTTTTCATGACTGAGATGTCCCGAGTTGAAACCCCGTTGCCTACTCCTTGCCCTGACACTTAAGATTTACCTTATGAGTCTCACTATGAATTAAACCCCATTAAAGTATGATTGGAGGTGTCTTTTGCAAAGAACGTTAAATGTTGCTTCCTACACATAAGTAAAATAATTCACCATCAACAATTTTTTGTAGAAAATTGCAAAATGTAACCGTCGTGAAGCGTCACTACGACGTGGATGTAATCTCACTAAGATGTGCGGTGTCAGAATCGATTAACAATAAACTAGAAAAGTCACAATCAAGGTTTGAAATAATATTTAAAAGTTGAACCCCCAATGCGTAACGTAAATTGTTCTGAACCAAAAATTCCAGTTTTTAACTTAACGAAATCTGATTAAAAAAAGTACTACCTTCTAAAGACGATAATAAACAATGTCAAAACGTTGTAAGAGCATACACAAAGTGTGTTTTTCAGATTGATATTAGACAATTTAACAACACTGTGAAATAAAAATAAAATAATTGTATTTACATTTCTCAACTGATTAAATTGACTTAATGGGTATATATATATATATATATATATATATACACACAGGGTGTTTCAAAAGATAGTACGCAAACTTTAAGAGGTGATCGGAGGTGTCACTCTGATTCAAAATAATAGTGGAACATGGAGTCTGCGGTGTACCGTTTCCGAGTTTCAAAACTTTGGTGTAACGAATGAGACGAGAGCTCTCTTCCACGAAACGTTTAATCTATCCTGTGCTCGCACCTCATTGGCTACCCTAAATGGCTTAAATCTCGGAAACGGTACACAGCAGATCCCATGTTCCTATATTATTTTGTATCAGAGTGACCTCTCCCATCACCTCTTAAAGTTTGTGTACTACCTTGTGAAACACCCTGTATGTATAAATGTGTGGGGGGTATGTGGGTGGGTGCGTGGGGGGGGTCAGGGGGTATGTGTGTGCGTGTTAATGAATGTATGATCCTTTCCTAAGTAAAATTAGTGGCATTCGTGTTTGTTTTAAATTTAAATATAGATTTTGCATATCGCTTACTGGAATTAAAAAGTTTGTTGACAATCTCTCTTTGCCGTTGGCTTTGATATCCCTAATGTCCTCAGAGCTCTCCAGTTTATCTAAGGCTAGCTCGTTTTATATTCGCCTCTTTGACCGGTGTCCTCACGTAAACCGCTCATTTTCTAGTAATATATTTTCGTTTGCCAGTGTAGCTTTTATCTTGGTTTGAAAATACCACATAATTGATACTTCCATTAAGTTTTGAAAAGGTTTAAGGATACTTACAAGTACCTTGATGACGTTTTCAGATTGAAGATAAAAGTAATAAATTGCAAGTGCAGCACTCTTCCTACGCGTATTAATCACAAAGCGAACACTAAAAGTGAAAGAAACTGAAGCAAATTTAAATACGATAGGTAAGAATTAGAACAGTTTGTATAATTAGCTAAATACCAAAGAATTACAGTTCTAAGATTAGAGCTTTATATAAAACAATAGTATAGCTCTTTTTTATCTGTCATTAAATTGTCATGGCATAAGCTTTAAAGTTGTGAGCGTTTTTTTTTATTCTACTCGTGAATAACTTTCGTTTTTGACAATTAATTTAATTTAACGATTCACACCGATTGTGTCAAAAGTGCTCTTAAACCGTTTAAGATAGATCTAAACTTAAAATACAAAAGTGCTTGTTAATTGCTTAGGTTGCATAACCTAAATTTATAATTTTAAATGTATAGTGTAATGTGGCGCGAAGATCAAAATTGTTTAATATTATAGTACATACAGCATATTACTGTAATTTCGGATTTCTCAAAAAATACAATACTTAATTCATTTCGCATGTCACATACATAAAGTTTAGTGTTTCCGAAATATTTGCAGTTGTTAAAAAAAATAAAGTGTTTTGCTGAATTTAGGCTTACTTGAATGGCAAATTTATCTGTTATGTTAACAAGTAAAGGAACAACTTTTGTCTTACTTATAGTGGAGACATGTAAGATCTTTTTCATAGTTACAGAAATCCACAATGCGATTTAGGGTATTAATATTACAAGGTGGTAATAGGGTCAAGGTTAAATCAATATAAGTTATTTTTTTAGTAAGATTAATGGTATATTATTGTATTTTATGTAGTGTTACCTATACCTAACAATTTGTTCAATACGAGTAAATAAGAACTAAAAAAAATCCGCCTCTAAAATGCCTTTGTTTTCTATAAATGTAACTATTTTTTTATTGTTTTACTGAAGGTATTGCTTGGAAGGCGTATTAAAAATTCTGATATCAGATTTTGTCTCTTTTTTATTTTTGTAAAACTTTAGAAATTGTTAGCACAACTTTGCCTATATGTTACATGTAATTGCATTGAAGGCACTAATCGATAAAGAATACCTCTGCCTGCAAAAGTTTGGATGAAGTAATCAATGGTAAACTTTAAACAAATAGTTAGAATATACCAGGTGTCTAATTTAAAAATAACATACGTTATTCTAAAATGAACGCTATTGTTACCTTTAAATCTAAGACCCTATTTAACACAGTGGATTTCTGTAAGCATCAAAGAGATCATGTTTCGCCTACAAAAACAACAAAATATGTCCTTTACATTTTAAAATAAGAGAGGAATCAGCAATCAAAATAAGTTCCTGAAAGGTAATTTTTTGAAGTTGCGATTAGCTCAGATACACTTTATATTATATACCTGACTTAAAATAACAATTCAGTCTTAAATTTTACGAGGAATAAAAAAATACAATAATTAGCATGGTGGCCTATTTAAATAAACAAATTTGACCTCCATACATCTTTTCAGAAATACACAGTATATTTGAAAATGTTTAAAGGCTATGCAATGTGAAAACCTAAAAAACGTTTGTATTTAAAGTTTGGTCTAACTTAATCAGTGTGCTGTATGATATAAAAAGCCGTTGCATTACTTTTGACACACCCCGTTTACAAAGCAACTACTATCATTATATTAGTGCATATGTATGAAGCTGAACTGATTTGGATGTAAAGTCTGAAATGGAGGTTTTGATTATTTTTTATTGCATTTTTTTCCAGTACTGTATATCTGATGAATCTAAAGATCTAGGTTATTCAGAAATAATTGTATTATCTGTAGTGGGCCGTTTTATCTGTACAAAGTTTGACCGTATGAGAAAGACGGGATACATTTTTCTTAGAATTTCAATAAGAATGCAACAGGAGGAACTGAATATACGACCTCTGCAGAACAGTGTCCGGGAATGTAACGGTAAAACTGACAAAGGTCGGATGCTGCACGGTGGTGTAAGAGAGGGTGTAAAGAACTCGTGAGGAGTGGATCATTGATGAAATGAAAAGCTCGTATTTGCTTTAATCGATAAGAATGAGATGAGTGTGAACAGTAGTCAAGAATCGGAGGTACTTGTATCTTGTTAAGAGTTGCTTTACAGCTGAGTTGTATGGTTTTCCCAATGTAGGCTACTTTGTTTACGTATTTATAAAAACTTAGACGTACGAACAGCATGCTAAAAACAAATTCAACGTTCTTTACTTACGTTACGGTACTCAATGTATACGTCACGTTAAGCTATTTCTTATACATCTAGGTTTATAAGTAATTAGATTTATTGGCTCTTAATTACGGTAATTCGACATTAATGGTTCATAAACAAGGCTCTGTGTTAGATGACTAATTTTCAGTCAATTAGTTATTGATTCCACTTTGTTTACTCACGGTCTACACCAGAATTGTACTGCATATACTGGTGATATAGTGAATATTAGACCTGTAGCAGTACAAATTAGAAAAGAGCGATACCTAATACAATTTAGAACTTTAACAATTAATTTGAAACTACGGTACTAAGTTACAAAACAATGACTGACATATCTAAAGCAGCTACGTAAAGATCATCCAACGATTAAAAATAATAATAAACATATATGAGTACAGTACCAGCATCGATTTTGTCATATCCAAACGAAGCGTAGCGCGAAATTTCGTTTCGCTTAAAACGCAAATTTTCGTTCACTTACCAAGCTACGAAAAATTAAATTCGCTATTACGTCTTTCAGGCTTCGCCTGAAAGACGTAATAGCGAATTTAATTTTTCGTAGCTTGGTAAGTGAACGAAAATTGCGTTTTAAGCGAAACGAAATTTCGCGCTACGCTTCGTTTGGATATGACAAAATCGATGCTGGTACTGTATATCCACTTTAAAGAATATAACCCTTTTGAGATCTCATATGTTTTATGTTCAGATATTACAGATCAGTGCGTTGCTTTACGCATTTGAAAGATATTCATCACGTCAAATTATATTATTTTGAACAATGCCATTTTTCAATAGTAAATATCAGTAATAAGAAGTAAACGATCGATATTTACGAATTTCAAAGCCGATACCATATGTATGTGATGCGTACAATGTACCCATTGATTTGGTTCACCTTCACATCAGTAATGCAGTATAACTTACAGTTGTTAAAATGACTTGCTGTACGTTTTCAATTCAATTATATAAAACAAAATAAAAACTATTTTTTTAATTTGTTTCTATATATTTAAACATATATTTCTGTTACTCTTGTAAATAATATGTTATTCTCACTGTATTAATTAAAGCCAGGAGTAAATGATGCACGCCAGTAAAATGCATCGACAACCAAATTTAAGCATCGGTTATCTAAGTTAATATTCCTTTCTCGAACACATGGTAACTGAATGATATGCCATATTTGTATGGTTGAACCTTAATGAAAACGTATATTTGATCAGTAAAAAGGGAGACGGTTGTAACGAATTTGTGTCTAGTGTCTGCGATAAAAATTGCCTTTTCCTAAACAAAACCTTTTTCTCAAAGCAAACTAATAGAACTAATAAATACCAACAAAATGCACACGAATTTGATATTGGTTTTTTTTTTAAAGTTTATATGTGGTGAAGTGTATGAGATGTATTTTCAACCTATGTATGGTGTGTCACAAATGTCAAATAAACTCTTCATGAACAATTCCCTGTTTTTTTTTAATAATTAAGCTTCGTTATTTGTCTTGTGTCGTATATTCTGTTTGGTCTCAACTCGTTACTAACGTAGGTGTTATAGAATGTTATTGAGCGAACGACCGTTTATGTCTGTTACACGGTAACTTACAAACCCAAACGACTGCATTTTACCAAACTCCGCCAAATATTAGACGGAGCCAAGAGACACAGTAAGTGTGACCAAATTTGTTCGCGGTCTTCAAACAACAAGCCGGATAGAGTTCCTAAATGTTTAGTTCATCAAATACGAATCATCGTATATCAAAAAATGTTTAGATGTTTTACAACATAGATTTAACATGACATCATCCGCCATCTTGAAAGAAAATGGCGGCCGATTTTGTTGAAATTGTATAATTTGTCATATATTCCGCACATACACTTTATTGCAATTCGGTAAATCGTAACATATTTCAAAGATAATCTAATATTTTCAAACCAAATTTAAATATTGATGAACTCCTGACTTTTATATTAGGTACAGTTGCTAATTTAATCAATTTGATACACAAAATAACATATTTTCATTATACATAATTTTTTATGTTTTACCACTATCTGCATATCAATAAAAATGTGAGTGTTTTACTATATTAACTTCTTAATTGTCATTTGAAAAATATAAATATTACTTTTTATAGTGGATTTCGCAGCAGTCTATGTTGGGGTAAGCTTACAAGATGTATGCATGAACAGAGAGGAGTAATTACTTAATTCTGGGTATTGGGAATGAAAACCTCAATTTTTAGGAGAAGTTGTTTAATTATGTGTTAAATTAAATAATTCACTTTAATCAAATTACTTTTAGCTTATATTATTTACTTTACATTTTGTAGAAAAAAAATATTGTCAACATTTTTTTTTAATAAGCACATTCAAATTAAATATAAGTGGAATATTGATTTAAAAATAGCCATTTACAGCAAATATAGAGTTAAACGAATTTTGAATCTAAAACCTATTAAGAACTATATTCCATAAGAGTTTTTGTATAATTTGCATACATCTAGTATATAATCTATTATTAAGCATATCGTTTAACTTGGTGTATAATACGTTTATAAATTCATTTGGGCTGGTTCTTTGTATAAAGCGAGAGTTACAGCATAGCTTGAACTGCCAGGGGCATTTTACGTCTGTGGTACTCGTATCTCCAAGCAAAAACGAGGACAACTTGCGCCTGTGAAGCTCGCTTTCACTGCGAGTAGGAATTGTACATTTGGTGGTGGTAAAAGAAAAAATGATAATAGCCGTGATTCTGAATCTAGACACGTAACCCTGATTCATATCATGAACGAATGCTGATTTTATGGTGATTAACTAGTTTATATTTATTGTTAAAAATGAACCAAAGATAAAAAAAAAAACATAAACAATATCACTAAATATTGGTTTGATTCGAGATTCGATTATACGTTTTATATGCAGATTCTAGATCTACAAATGAATTGATTTTACAAGCTTCATTATTTCCCAAAAGTTTATCCTGGGGGTAGGTATTTTTTGGTTTGTCTATGATTTCATGTCTATATTAATTTATCTGAATTAGAGACATGGATTATACAGGGTTTTAATGAATAACACCGACAAATTGATAGGGTGAATTACTTTAAATAATTTGAATCTAAATTGAAGAGTAAATGTTTTTGTTTAGAGGCTCCGTTTAGGCTCTACAGGCCCCAAAAGAAATTATCGATTTGGCAACACCGCTTTGCGAGTAACATTAACAGTCAGCAGTTCAAAACCCGATTACGACACAATTTTTTTTTCAATTAACTGTAGGAAATAATTGGATTAAAACAATTTAGGATAATTATAAATAACAGAGTAACTCAAGGACTTATTTGCAAACCTGAATTTTATTATTACAAACATACACAATTTTGTCACAGAAAATTAAAGAGTTATACCACCACTTTGAATAAAAGTGGAACACAAGTGACCGCTTAAAAAGTGCCCGATTTACTGAACATTCAGTACCGTCCATATGACATAAGTTTGTATTTACTTTTCCAGTGTTAATGTTAATGTTGTGTACACAAGTTGGATATTTACTTGTGTACCAAATGTACTCAAGAAATATACACAGCTTGACAATGTTGCGTGTCTGTGGGAAGTAGTCACCGATAAAATGTTCCTATTCGACTTGTGTAAACAACATCAACATTAACATTGGTAAAATAAATACAAACTTATGTGGACGGTGCGGACTAATCAGTTAATCGGGCACTTTTTAAATGGTCACTGTGTTCCACTTTTATTCGAAGTGTTGGTATAACTCTATATTTTTCTATGAAAAATTGTGTATGTTTGCAATAAGAAAACTCACGTTTATAAATAAGTCCTTGAGTTACTCTGTTATTTATAATTAGCCTAAATTTTTTTACTCCAATTATTTCCTACAGTTAATTGAAAAAAAAATTGGTGTCGTAATCGGGTTTTGAACTGCTGACTGTAAATACATGTATGCTTAGGAAGTAAAACTAATACTCCCGAGCTACGAGCACTGCACAGTTTGAAGAGTTTCTGAAAGTGTAGTTAATGTTACTCGCAAAGCGGTGTTGCCAAATCGATACTTTCTTGTAGGGCCTGTAGAGCCTAAACGGAGCCTCTAAACAAAAAATGTTACTCTTCAATGTCGATTCAAATTATTTAAAGGAATTAACCCTATCAATGTGTCGGTGTTATTCATTAACACCCTGTATTTCTAAAATCACAAAGCGTAGAAGTTTGATTCGTAGAGTAAAAGTTTGTATGTTTGTATGTTTATATAAGTTACTGTTTCGTATATAGACGCATTTATTCAGTTTATAGAAAGTCTGTATTTCTCACCAAAAAAAAAAAATGTGTTCTAGATGGATGCCCTGAAATTAATGTTTTTTTTCAGATGTTGAAAACGTTAGTCCGATTATATTTATTATTAAATTATTGTTATGGGTTAAAGTTTTATACTTTATTTAGTTTTCATTATTAAATACGGGGTTTAATCTCAATGCATTTATACGTATTTGCTTAAAGGCATACTTCAAAAACTAGTTGTCGTTGAAGGTTCATGCTTGCATCAATTACATTTAAATGTCAAGTAAAATTATCCGCTTGCACACGTTTTTAAGATAGCCACGAAATCAAATCTAAATGTGTTTGTTTTGATGTCAATAAAGTGCTTAGTCTCATAAACTGGTTGGCGTATAAATGTAATCCTTGCACCAAACCTTCTTTTAAGACTGAGAACATATTGACGCATTTGTACATATTCATCCATGTTAGCCACGGTTTCGAATCTAATTTATTTGTTCGATAGTAGACAAACATATATGTCTCGAACACAGATATGTCTCACAGGATAATTAGTTGTAATTAACTTCATGAATTTCCTTTTTATTTAGTTGAGGCAGTGGGTTCAAATACACATGCTTCTACAGTATGTCTTGAGGCCGATATTTAAAAAAAATAGTTGGCTCAAATTGTTTAATTTAATTACACATTAATCACGTTTATTTATTCGTGAAACTGTTGCACTATATCAAATCATTACTAAATATTTATTTTTCTATAGTACACATACATTTAAACGTCTTTATTTTTAAGTGCAGGAGCTTCATATCGAGCAATATTTGCGTAGNGAATTGATTTTAGTATCAACACTTCTGAATGCGTACTACATTCTTCTGCTTTTATTTATTCTTAAAAAACTCGACGGGATTAAATACTGAATCAGATATTATATTTTGATTTTTTAAACTCTGTAGAAAGTCGATTCATACAACAGAATACTTCAAAATGAACGTTCCAATATTAACTTATTTTCAAAATCAATGTACGGGTTTGCATGTAGGTATTTTTTTTATAAACTGCTGGACAATCTCAACGCAACAAAGTGTTTTTTTGGTTTACTTTGTTCATAAAATGTACAATATCTGAATTCCGTATGCCACTTTTTAGTAAGCGTTGAGTTGTGTTGTGTAATTATTGTCAAACGATTGCGAGTGCTTGCAGTTAAAAAGGAAGATTGTGCAGATAAGTGAGTAAGAAACAATACTTGCGTAAACATTGATCATTTGGATATTGTTATCCTGTTACTGACATTTATTTGGTGTTAAAATTCATTCAATCAGGTATTCTTGAGGTTAAACACGAATCGATCCAGAAACTTATCCGAACATGAAGCAGTGTTTTCGTCAATATTGCTGGACGATGGATATTCTCAACAAAATGTAGCCAACTTGTTAGGAGTGAGTAAGTCAACAATAAGTCGCATGGTTAAACTTGTTATTGAGACAGGATCTTATTCTTGAAAACGAGGACATGGGCAAAAAATGTCAACTAACGAAAGAGAAGTACATTTTTACAAACATCTCGTTCTACGAAATCGGACCGCTATAAGTTCGGAGCTAAACAATGAACTCTAGACAGTTCAGAACGTTTCAATTTCTTCTCGAACAGTTAGAAGGCGGTTGAATGAAGCACAATTGAACAGAAGGAAGCCAGTCATTTCACCGCTACTCACCAGAGAACACAGAGTTTCCAGATTGAGATTTGCAAGGGAACATTCCAGTTGGGCTGTAGACAATTGGAATAAGGGATGAAACGAATGTTAACTTAAAGAGTTCTGATTGTCATGAGCATGTCTGGAGAAGACATGGAGAAAGATGCGCTGCCTGTAGTTTTGTTCCGAGAGTACCATTTGGTCCCAGACAGCATTAAATATCCGTACAATATCCATACAATATTGGCCGTGGATATTGACAACATCCATACAATATCCAGATTGTGTTTGATTTAGGTCCTATAAATGTCCAGATAAATGTCAGTTAATTGGATATCCATACACTATCCACAGAATATCCAGAAATGTTGTAGGGACATTTATACAACATTTATAGTACATTTAGCACTAATAATATATTTTCACAAAATTAAAAAAAAAGTTTTAATGTTTTATCAACACCTAATGCGTAATTTATTGACAATGAGCAATTATAATATGAAATACGAAAAATATATAGTTTAGGAGTGATTCGAACCCAAGACCTTTCGCTCCAGAGCTCGCTATGCTAACCACTAAACCAAGTGAGTCATATTGTTGACAGATAATTGTATACTCTGTAATATCCATTAATACCTATGGAATGCGTTTATATCATTTAAGAATAAATTTTAATATAAATGAACAAATAACATTTATAATAAGATTGATGTGAATCTGTTTTGATTAATCTATACATAAAAAATATTAATTTTATATAGTCCGATTCAAAATGTCCCTACAATATCTAAACAATATTGTTTTTGTACATCCAAATCGAAAACATTGTAGAAGAACATGTCATGACAATTTTTTATGCAGGATAATGCACAGCCCTACATTGCCAGAGTTGTACTGGACTACCTCAATGAAATCGATATTCCGGTTAAAGATTGACCGCCCAGAAGCCCCGATTTAAAACCTAAAGAGCATCTTTGGGATCAACTCAAACGAGTAGTTAGACATCGTATAGCTGCTCATAGGAACCTCACAGAGCTTGAAGAGGCTCTTATCACTGAATGGGGGAACATTCCGCAAGAAAATGTCCACAAATTTATTAGCAGTATGCCAAGACGCATTCCAGTGGCAACACGTTATTTATTATCTTTGAAAGAATTTTTTTTTTAAATCGATTTTCTTCATAGTTCTTATTTGCATCATTACTTATGATAATCGTCATTTTCATTGTTTTCTCTCAATAAATCCTATCTTAAATCTCAGACATGTGCTACAGTTTATTTGTATATGATATACAATTCATATACCACTACAAAGTTTAGACTTTTGTTATTTAATAACTTGATGCGTTAAATTTGTCTAGGAGTGTATTTACATTTTTAATAGTTATCTAAACTTTGTATTTTAGAAAATTGAATTTATGCTTTGAAATTTTAAAGGGTGCTTCACAAGTCGTAAATTAAAAGATATGATATATAATTATTTATTTGATTTGGTGTGATACAGTATAGTCCGTGAGCTGAAGATGATGTAAAGTAGTTACTGTAGCGGTATAAAGTACTTTTAATATGATTATATTTATTTTCTACGAGAAGGAGAAGAATATAATTAAATTAAATATCAAGCAAAAATGGTATCATTCGATTAATTAATTAATATTAAATGGTAAGTACTTTTACACTGACATACATGTTTATTTTATTGTTTCTAGCTCAGAATACAATTTACTAATACTTATAATTAAATGTGAGGTAAACAGAAAGAAATGGAATAGTTAGATTGTCAAAAACAATGTAAAACCACCTTCCTTTACTGTACGTGCCTGGCCGCCCTAGTGCGTAGATGCGATATGTAGATCAGCCTAAATTAACGTGAAGGGACTGTTTGATTTCGCCTAAAGATAATACAAAAATTCCATGAGATTTGACGCTTTATTTGAAGAAACGTAGATGACGGCATTGTACTATTGTTTGCATTAGCATATAAAGATTGGTAGAAGAAGGTCGAATGTATTTACACAGTCGAACTTTTTTTAATATTTAAATTATATGCAGTATGCTTGCTGATTTCACTGAATTGGTAACAGAATAATTATTGAGAAAACGCTATTCAAAAGTGGATCACTTGAAATAAAATTAAAATTTGTTTGGCGATAAAACAATGACAGTATTGATCCTAGATGTTGTTTCAGTTTTTACACCTGCGATTAGAATGTTTTTTTTTTTTTTTTGTTAGGGTTATGCACCGGGAACCGCC
>KZ868916.1:15994-30821 GCA_003456935.1 Machilis hrabei | reverse complement strand
TGAAAGTTTGTATTAAATCTCCAATTGAATATTCATAGAGCTGATAATAAAAAATAAAACATAATATTTTATGTACGTTTAACTGTCAACAACAAAACAGAAAGCTGTATCAATTTTAATGTGCAATTTAAAACGCGATTTCTTCTTTACATTTAAAAAAATATATATATTGAAATTGAAAACAAAAAAAAGAGTCGTATTTAAATGGTTTGTGATCTAACAATTTTTTTCTTTAACTTCGTAAACGTCATATATTTCCCAAAAGTAGAATATATATTATTATATTTTCATAGTTTTAAAAAGGAATAATGTTTCTAAACGAAACGTATGTGTTATACTGTTACTACTAAACTAGATCTAAAATATGAATCCAATAAAGGATATGTTAAAACATTCTTTGATAATCATTGCAATAAAGTTTATGTTTGTGCATTACACAAGTACTTTCTTCACTTTTTAATGCCTAATCACTTAATGATTGCCTGGAAAATGTATATACGTTTTTTCATATCTTTTTAATTCACAGTTTTAAAATATATGAACTTATTTATTTCCAATCATCTGTTCATATTTCTATAAGTATTTAATTTGTTGAAAACATTGACTATTAAAGTTTATTTGTTATTTTAACTAATTTGGTTGTCTGTTGTTTTTAAAAACTCGTCTATGTTTACTAGAAACTAAAACCTTTGAAGATGTGAATGACCACTGGCATTCAACGTTAAACGGAAGCCTAATTTTACACCTTCTATATTTAATTTGAGTTTTTGCGGAGCAGTCAACCATTCATTACACACATTAATTAAAAAATATACAATTATGAACACTGTATTTAAACTATAGTTATTTAATTTGATAAATAGTTAACTATACAGGGTGAGTCATTTAAATTCAGACACGCGAATATCTACAAAACAAAGCATTTTAGACAAAAATGTTTTATATAAAAGTTGTTTGATGTCGAGGGGGAAATAGGATAACCTCATTTACGTTTTATTTGGTGGACGTTGTCAAGGTCAGATGAAGGTCAACTTTATTTTTTTTAAAAATACGAACCTGTATTTTTCTTGTCGCTGTCTTATTGTACACTACATATCTGAGAACTTTCGTCAATAACATGTTATTTAACTTCAAATTTCAAAGATATTTTAAAATGGCGCTGCGTTTTAAATCGTCAGCTTTAAACAGTGTTTAATTAGGTACGGACTGTTTTGG
Source organism: Machilis hrabei (assembly GCA_003456935.1). Taxonomy (NCBI): domain Eukaryota; kingdom Metazoa; phylum Arthropoda; class Insecta; order Archaeognatha; family Machilidae; genus Machilis; species Machilis hrabei. The sequence goes on along the minus strand of KZ868916.1, from coordinate 29,606 downwards.
AAATAAGACTCAATAGTTGTAAGGTGTTTGTGAAGCGTTTGCGAAATAGCTCGGAATAAAGTTTAAAACCTTGTACATATTTACGGAGGTTCGAATACGGAAAATGTTTGGCAATTATTTTAAATCTTAGGTTTATTATATACTATAGTGCAAATAAAAAGCTAAGTCAACATACGCATGCATGTGAGTATGTGAGCAAGCGTTCATGTGCTCGCGTTAGTAACTTAAATTACAATATCAACATTAGCCAGCCCACACCAGCACAGCTCTGAAAGGAGGCTAAAGGAAACGACACAACAACAACAACAGTATATGTGCGATTACAAGGTAAATAAAGGTTTACAGATTATAAATAAATAACATAGCGTTGCCCCGTACCAAATAATTACAATGTTGGACAACTTTTTAGACCTCTGCGTTGGCCAAATAAACTCTATTTACTAAGTGTTTGACCCTTAGTACAGTTTAAGTACATTAGTGAAGAGTGAAAATGAAAAAGGGGGTAAGTGCCACGTAGCACAATTTTAGTTTTTTTCGTGGAAACAGTTATATGTGTCTAAGGTCACAAACTGGTGAAAGCTAATAGTACCATTTTTGTTTGGAGGTGATTCAATTCTTCACCGTAAGGTGGGTAATTTTACATTTAAACATTACAGTTGTTGGAATTTTTTTTATACTGAAAGATTTTGTTTTTGGCACTTACCCTCTTTTCCATTTTCACTCTTCAGTTGATGGTGAGCAGAAAATGAAAAGAATAACAATGATAGAAAAAAGTGAAATTATTTTAGTTTATGGTGAATATGGACGTAACATTGGTGAGTTAAAAAACGTGTATCAAACGCAATTTCCAGAGAGAAATGCTCCATCACGAGCTTCAATTTATCGTGTTGTGAAAATTTGTTTATAAAATGGAAGTGTTCATGCTAAGAAAAGGAATTGTCAAAGAACTGTAACTGATGTAAATAATGAAACTGCTGTATTAGCAGCAGTTGCCAACAATCCTTACGTGAGTTCTCGGTCCATTTCTAGAGTTAGTGGAATCTCTCAAAATAGTATTAAAAGGATACTTAAACGTAATTTATTTCACACATTTCATTGCGCCAATAACTTCATGGTAATGATTTTCTAAATCGATTGGCATTTTGTCATTGGGACGAAGCGCAAATGCAAATGAACAACAACTTCTTTCTATGCGTTTTATTTTCCGATGAATCAAGCTTTACTAATCATGGTCAGGTCAATCGACATCACATGCATTACAGGGCTTTGGAAAATCTGAGGTGGTTACGAGAAGTTAAAAATCAGCGCCCTTGGACTGTAAATGTTTGGTTTGGAATTATAGGTAACAAACTGATTGGCTCATTCTTTATTGATGGCGCTTTACATGGAGAGAAGTACCGTAACTTTTTGAAGAATGAATTGTCATTACTGCTTGAAGAAGTAACGCTTAAAGCATGAATGAATACGTGGCTTCAAAATGATGGATGTCTGGCGCATTATTGGATAGGACGCAGTGGACCAATACCATGGCCTGCTCGATCGTCGGACCTAACTTGTCTCAACTTCTTTTTATGAGGATACTTGAAAGCTAAGGTATATCAGGACGTACATACCACTCCAGCAAATATAAAAGATCGTATTAGAAATGCTTGTACATGTATTGATGGAGATATATATTTTACGTGCTTATCAATTATTCGTTAATCGTGTTGCGAAGTGCATGGAAGTAGAAGGCCACATTTTTTATGACTTACTACAATAATGTGAAGAAAAGGGAATTCTTAAATAAATAAAGGTATGTCTCATCCCTTTTTTATGTTTTTATTGCAAACACTTACGTGTTACTAATTAATTCCCACTATTGTCTGGAAATTACAACTAGCTCGCTGCAGCTAGGTAAAAGTTTTATATTTTATTTGAAATTTGAAGTTAAACAATAAAGTATTTTAGTCGAAAGTTATCAGTTATGAAGCGTAGAATAAGACAGCGACAAGAAAAATACAGGTTCCTATTACAAAAAAAAAGTTGACTTTAATCTGACCTTGATAACGTCCACCAAATAAAACGCAAATTATGTCATCCTATTTCCCCCTTGACTTCAAACAACTTTTATATCAAACCTTTTTGTCTAAAATGCTTTGTTTTGTATATATTCGCGTGTCTCAATTTAAATACTCACCCTATATATATAAGATATTTAGGATAAACTACGTGCACGAAAATCTATAAAAAGTGAAGCAATTATTATTCTGTAAGACCTTTCATTAAACTAAACTCATGTACTGTATATGTACAGGGTGATTCATAAATACTTGTACCAACTTTGGGAGTATATTCCCCACACCTAGACAAGAAAAATTGGCATATAAACCATAAGCCTGGTTTATAAGTTATAATCACAAGATGATATTCTACGAAATAATCACAGATGCAATTTTTACTTCAAACGTAAGCCACTTTTATTTCAAATTGACAGAATACATTTACGGTTAATGTTACAGATGACTTATGTAATGTATCTTCAGTTCAATTGTTATCTACTCACACTTCACACCAAATGCACAAAATGCTCAAAATGTCGTCCACCTTCAATGAACGCATGGAAACGTCGGATCATGAACTGGCGCACCCTTTCAAAGACCCAAATTGAACTGAAGGTACTTTACATTACTCAGGTGTCACAGCAACCATAAATGTATTCTGACAATTTTAAATAAAATTTGACATATGTTTGTAGTAAATATTACATCTGTGCTTTTTTTCCGTAGAATATCATCTTTCGACATATGTTTATATGCCATTTTTTTCTTGTCAAGAAGTGGGTAATACACTCCCAAAGTTTGAACAAGTATTTCTGAATCGCCCTGTATATATAAAAGGTTGTTTCAAATCATTGCTAAGTATTAAACCGGAATACATATAATTCAACGGTAGCGTCGGAAGGAATCTTATCCTAGAATCAAGTAAAGATCCCTTACGCTGATTTTGTTAAGACAACTTTATTCTCGGACTTTTTTAAGTTAGTTGTGAATGAAACAAACATATGCACCAGGTTGTTGTAATAGCACACTTGTGAATTGAGTGATATTAATTATATAAATTTGATATAATTACAGCAGCTGTAAAAAAAGTCATTAAAATAGACTATCATTTACTTCTAATAATAAAACAAAATGCGCTGAGTCATCAAGAGGTTAGCGATTGAACATTTGTGTCCAATAAAATCTCGTCAATGCATAAACAAGCACGGTTCACGTGAGGGGGAAGCCTCACTACAACGTTCCACAATTACCTCATTTTTGTCCCATTTCCTTGTTCTAATTTTCGAATGTGTTTATGGAGCTTAAACATGAAACATAACTTAATCTCGTGAAATACATTCTTATAAATGTCGCAATTACACGCTAGTCACAGCCCATTTCGACTGAGTGTGTAGGCCCATTCGTGGTGGACAAATGGTCGACAAAACAATGCAGTGAAGTGAAGCGGCACACGAATAGCGGAGCACCTAATGCCTAGAGCTTAAATTCACCGTTAATTGAAGACTAGGACGATATGTTCGAAATATTCGGATCAGGAAATAAGTAACCGAGCCAGTATTAGCGAAGAAATATATTGCTTTTAAGAGTAGTTAAACATAGCGTTCCACCTCATTTACTGTTACGTCCATTAACTACTTTTGTTACTGAAATAATGAATATTTACATCCGATTTGTATATCGACCGTCTATAAGGAACTAAATTGTTACCCTGTTCAGTTGAAACTCGGAAAAAGCAATACATGCTAACAACGCATTCCCATTACTAAAGATACGGTACTAACATATATAAATCCACGAAATGAAGGGGTGTGCAATTTTAATACTGTTTTAGCCCAGTTCCCTCTTTTTCTTTACGTGTGTCTATCATACTCGTTTTATTTAATTACGGGGAGGCAAACAACGTGAGCCGATGAAGAAAACATTGTCCAACATGGTGGTAAACATACTAAGGACAGCATCTGTTTAATGTTTAGCGAGCTTTAGTCATGAATCCTTGTCTCTTCCAATTATGTATGCTACTTTAATTCCTCAAACAACTGACAAATTGCAAGTTATCTTAGAATGCATCTTCCGTTCAAATTTTATTTTAAAAGTTTACATCTCAAATGTTTCACAAGTGGTGTCGCGAGATACGGTAATAACAATATTAATAACGTATATACACTTTGTAGACGATTTATAACGGGTTAAATAGCACCTATACGATTATTGTCCTGGGATACACAATTCTGAAGTTTAAGCGTTGCCCGTTACAAGAAGCTAAACGTTTTATACGTTGTGACGGGCTACAAAATTTCATTTCTCTCTATACTAAGAAAAACCGTATTATGCAGAACAATTAAATTGTCATAATTCGAAATTGCATTGTTGAAACCTATTCGGAATTTTCTTTGTGGATACTTTAACATTGGCTGTGTGGAATAGGATAGGTTAAACACATTATATACGTACTTATATGTACAAGCATAATGTGTTCAATTTGGTTGATTATAACCTCTACAAATAAACGCTGTACTTCAGAAACTTCGTAGCTTTGTATAGCTAATACGTTATATTAACGTACATTTTCGTAATTTAAAGGGCGAAAACCAGGATGAACTGTGAAGCGCCGAAAAATTCCGATAAAAAGGGAGATGCCATAGAATGGAGACTGTTACTTTAATTTTTTAATTAGTTATGGCATTTGATAAAAAGTATTTAATCAATTTGTATGGTTAAACAATCGCATATAAATGTCTGCACATTTGTAACACAACTCCACGAACAATAAAATATTTTGCATTTTTTAGTAGTCTACGACTTACAAAATAATCAACTAATATTTTTGTTATGATAAGCAACTCACGAAAGGGTATATTGCCTGTAATGAAAAAGCACCGTGAGTGCCAAAAGTAAACATAGAACTAGGATGAAAGCAAGTGTTTATAAACCTTAGTTTTGAAGGTTTGTAGATTGTATGTATCAGGACAAACAGTTGATGGTAGAGATAGTCTATTGATATCAATTTTAGTCATCCCTTTTATTATTCTGTTTGTCCATAATACCAGTCCATCCAATCTACCCTTGTATCACGTTCAACAACGTTTAGCATTTTTTATGTGGATTTTATAGACTCCCCATTCCATCGTAAACTTCATCATCCTCGACAAAGGCGGACGAGCATGAAACTACGACCATGCTTAGGACCGAATTAAACCCATCTATTATGCAAATTTACACAAAGCTTCAACCAAAATGCACTTTTATTTTAACGTTGTACTATTGATTCCATGGGAACTTACTTTATCAATGTACTCAAAATTTGAAAACATTAAAATAGATCACATTTTATCTCAGTACGTGAATTTTATGTTTTGTATTTGAAAAAAATATTCCTTTTTAAATACAGGTGGCATTGAGTGTGTTTAAAGGAATTACATTGTTATTTTTTTTAGGCAATGTCTTTAATTCCTGTATTTTACCAAGACTTCTGTTACAAAACTGACGGAATGTGATGAGTTCTATAAACCATTACAATACTCATCACCTTGAATCAATGGCTGGAGGTCGATGTGTTGTTGTTATTGGTTGATGATGATGTGGTGCTGCTATACGTCCTAACAACACCTGAAGTGTTAGGGGTGGTGCCATATTTATATTGCTTTCCTGCATTCAAAGTGATAAATAATGAGGATACCAACAGTGACATTATACCTCCTCAGAGGATAACGAACTCGTATTCCATCATCTAAACGTTTAGATCCGTGTAAGGTATACTCCCGGCGCTGTTTCAGTTTATCTGAGTGAACGTGATATTATAATTAATTGCCAAAGGTGCTTAGATCGATTTCTCTTAAGCCTGGTCCACACGTTACGTTTTGTCCACGGTTTTACCTGCGCAGCTAAAACGTTGCTATTATGGACGTCAAAACTGTGCAAATCTCTTCGAGTCCAACTCCGCCTCGCTGCAATTATCAGATTTGCACAGTTTTGACGTCCACAGTCACAACGTTTTAACTGCAACGTTTTAGCTGCGCAGGTAAAACCGTGGACAAAACGTAACGTGTGGACCAGGTTTTAGTGACGAGATTTTTAAGCACCAGAATAAAAAACGTGTATTTTCTTAATTTATATATGTGCATAAGTACATAATCCTAGTAATGTGTTTCAGAAATAAAAAAAAAACATGGGAAGGCCTCAGAACTCTTAAAAACATATTAAAATATAAATGTCTTACTTAAAATTAAAATCCCATACTGATAAGCAGACAAAGTTATCAACATACATGGCAGATTTTTCCAAAATTAATTACACTACGCCTTTATTTTCTTTCGAAGGATTATGCCTATCCGATCGTTGTTTTTTTTTTCTTAATTAATGTCAGACGGTAGCCGTTGTTACTGAGGATGGAGCAAATGTGAAAATCTCCTCGAAGATCCAGAGCTGTGGTTAATCATTAAACAGCACTCGGCATCCACTCGCAGGGCCAAAACACACAAATTGTGAATCCAAGACAAAGCACCATAATCCACGGTTGGGTGGTACTGTCTTTGAGAGCGGGAGCCCAGGCCTGTTCAAATATCCCTCAATAAGACAATGCTCAACCACACTGTGTGGTTCCGGTCTTTTGAAGGGTGCCGGGTCCTTCTATATGATTACGCAACTAGGACAACTGACCTGAATTCGTTTGCCATAATGACTGACCATCATCAGTTTCTGACTATGGGACACTATTTAGAGTATTATCTGCTTATCAAGAGATGCTAACTTTACAACCTTCAACTAGTTCCGAGACGAACAGTTGCCAATTTAGACCTATGTGTCAATCATGCTGCATTTGGTGAGTGTCTATTTCTTTTCAAGACTTGCATGGAAGTTACGGGATTTGTTTTGAATAGTTTTATGTTCCATATGCAGCTCAGAAAGTGTCACAAAATTGTATAAAAGTGGGATCACATTTTTCCCGACGTTTCACCATAAAATGTACATTTTAACTTTCAATAAGTTATTATTACGTACTTTATATTTATGAATCTTCCCTGCTTGTTTGGATGTAACCATTTTCACTCTTCCTGTATAAACATAACGATTACATTATTTATGTTTGTAGTTTAAATTTAAGTTTAAACCAGTAATAGCTAAATAGGAATATAACAGTAAGATTGCGAATAATCATTTACATTCAAATATTGCTGAACAGGCAAATGTGGATTTAATAAAAGAAAAACAATTAAACATGACTAATTTTGTAAATGAATGAATGAATGAATATTTATTCCATCTGTATACATACATTAGTATTTACGTTAATTATCAGTCTTATCCACAAATGAACAACTTGTGCATGGATTAAATACATTCAAATTATAATTAATATAACTACATAATTTTCAAAGAATAATTTTTTCTTAAGATTAAAATTAATGTAACTTACTTTAATAATGAGTATGGAGGAATACATTTACATACTATTCAAAAAGCTTAAATATATTTATTCATCTAATGTTAGTTACCCACTGAGTTACCTTCCTACAGTATTGTTTGTAATTATAGATTGTCTCATTTTATAATATTATTAAATTGTAAATCCTGGGGCCTAAGTATGTGACATGGTGTTGACCTATCGTTGTCGGTTTTCTTGGGAATTTCTACCTGTAAGTTTTCTTTTGTTCTAGTTTCATAGTTGTGATTAATTTTAATTTTGAGTTCAGGTTCTTTAAAAACAAACAGAGCAATGTATTTTAGGTAGAGTTGGTTAATATCAAAGACTTTAAATTCATTGTGTAGTAAGTCTGTACTATAAAGTGTGGGCTTGTTAAGGATTACTTTTATAATACGTTTCTGAACAATAAATAGCTGTTTTAAATGTNTTTCANATAATCCACCCCATCCAACAATTCCATATTGAATCACTGATTGAACAAGTGAATAATATACTGATTTGATGTTTTCGTAAGTCAGAAAAGATCTTAAAAGCACAACATATGAATTAATTTCCTCAGATTTTTAATAATGCTTTCTATGTGATAATTCCTCTTTAGGTTACACTCGATTATAATTCCAAGGTATTTAACNTTTTCCGTTGATGTTATTTTCCCACAGTCACATATGGGGTCTGTTTCACTATTGCAACAACTGGAATGAATTTTTATAACAGTATTAGGGGTTTGTCCTATTGAGCTGGAGGAAAATATAATGTACTTTGTTTTCTCTAAGTTAGGAGTTAATAAATTTATATCGGGCCATTGTTTTGTTTCATTGATAGCCTGAGTTGCTTTAGAAAAGGTTTCATCCCAGTTGTTTCCTTGAAAGAACATAACTGTGTCGTCAGCAAAGGAAGTTATGTTACCATCAATGATTAGATTGTATAGGGAATTTATGTATATGCGAAACAGAACCGGGCCTAGTACCGTTCCTTGAGGTACGTCATATTTAACTTTCCTTTGATTACTTACACTATTATCTATTTTCACAACCTGTTCTGTTGTCAATATAACTCTGAAACCANGAATGTGCAATTCCTCTTATTCCAATATTTTGTATTTTATTTAGAAGTTCTGAATGTGCAATAGTATCGAAGGCTTTCTTTAAGTCTAGAAAGATTGCTAGGCTTTTCTGTTTATTATCGATTGCAGAATATAGATTTTTTGTGAGTTGGTAGAGAGTTTGTGTAGTACCTAAACCTTCTTTAAATCCATACTGATTTTATGAGAGGATGTTGTTATTTTCCAAAAAAAGTTATTAATCTAACTTTTACACATTTTTCTAGAATTTTGGAAAAGCTGTTAATTAGGGATATTGGTCTGTAGTTATTAACATTTTCTTTCTCTCCACTATTGTATAGTGGTGTTATGACTTTGATTTTAAAACTGTCTGGAAAACTCCCGGTGGTCAAACCGGCCAACTGTTTATTTTGTTTTGAAAAAGTTAGTAGAAGAGTGTAAGCTAGTCAATCAATCTTAATAAAACAGGTCATCCTTAAAAAGATTTTATAGAAATGACAATTTTCTGCCAATGTAGTATTTTACGAACGTATTTCAACATAAAAGCTCTGACAATATTGTGTGTGTGCTTAGAAGAATCAGAATGGATTCACTTCATGACAGCATTTTATTTATCATCCCAACATATGCTGCACATTAGTTTCCAAGCTCTCAGAAAAGTTATGACACAAATTAAAATAATTTCACTTAAGACACCAATATAAGTTTGACGTATTGAACTATTATTAAACAAACTAATTTAACATTTAAGACTTTCTCTTAACACGTTTATTCGCTTACCTCAGAAAATTCATATATCACAGTGACATAGCGGTGAACACAATTACAATTTGTGCCGTAAATTATGTCCAAGGTGGCATTTACATGATTTCTTTTGTGCACTAAAGCATTCCTTATCATCAAGACAGACTCTCATGCTCTCATTTCAAGTTTACCAAGTAGGAAAGTTACAGTAAATGTACGAGTTGAGATTAACCAAAGTTTAAATAATTAAAAGAAGTTCACAAAGTTTTCAAGTTCTGAGGAGAAAACTTCGAGTTACTAAAATGAGACCATACTCATTCGGAGCACTCGCAGATGTATCTCATTTAATACAGACCATTTAAGACAATTGAAGAACGGAAAATACTATTATGAGTGTCCCTTGATAAATATTACATGGTGTAAAAGAAAACTAAACAGCGTTTCTCATATTGAGTATAACGTGAATGTGATTAAATGTATTTGATAAACAAACGTTCAGTAAAATACGAAAAATAACAGTAACATGAAATGAAACTTGGTATAGACTATTTTTTCTATACTTATGCTGCTAAGTTGCTTTATGACTGGTCAGTTAATGCATGCATGAGTTTGATAAAAGTATACAAAATAATCGTTTGCCTGTTTAGACGCATTGTACGAGAAGACGGATTTTCGCAAGAAACTTTGTACATATGAAAGGTAAAACATCAAAGTTTACTGCTCTTCGATGGGATATTGTTTTTGATTTATTTTGGTAACACAACCAGGATATGGGTTACGTTTCTATTTTAAGCACTTTTTACGTAAAAAATTTTATTTGTTGTAATATGAATATTTCCAAGTTAAATAAATGCAATGCATTTTTTGATTACAGGTGGTTTTAGGGAATTCTTTGAATTTTAATTTGCAATTTATTTTTATTTTCTGTACGACCAAACTTAAGCCACTTATGACCCTTGAAACATTTTTGTCACAATTTCCACTTAACTAAAATATATCAGCAGTCAAACTTGTACGAAAACGAAAAAAAAAGCATTTTAAACCTGATAACATTTGCTAAATGATAGCTATTTTGAAATGTTTGGAACACAATTACCTTACTTCATGCAAAACTTAAAAATTTGCAATTTGTTTTTATTATTTTGTATTCAAATGNATGTAATCATATAAAAATGTTAAATATAGTAAAATAACTTTTGGATTCAAAACCTAAACAATTTTTCCTTTCGTTTTCACTGGTATGAAGATCCAAAACGACCATATTCAAATGCATGTAATCGTATAAATATATTAAATATCATAAAATAATTTTTGGATTCAAAACGTAGACAAATTTTCCTTTCGTTTTCACTAGTGCGAAGTCCCAAAACGACCATATTTAACAAAGCCACAAAGCTTTAACAATTACCTTTTCTTCGATAAACTTTGGTGTTTCTTTATTTTTTCAATGAGTGTATTAAGATTAGGCTTGGTGCGTAAGATAATAAAACTAGTGTTGAAATAATATTATCCAATTGTTTGTAGACCTATGCGTACACTAACTTTGAAATAGTTAAAATCATTTTGTCGTAATTGAAAAAAAATTGTTTCATGCAAAACGAAGATCGAAAAACAGAAAATCTTCGGTTGGATTACAACCTCAACTGAAATCAGGTAACAGTAATGGTGATAAGTTTAATACCTATGCTATAAAATGTTACGCTCATGTTAGAGATATTAGCTCGAATTGTCTTTACCATTGAGGTTACCGTTACTCCCGAAATCAAATTTGTTTGGTTTAAACTCTTTCAACCAAAATACAAGTCTGAATAACTTCAGTTTACGATTGTTTAACCAAAATCTCATTCTGAGCCTGTTGGGTTAAATGTCATTCAGTAGTTTATATTGATATAGTGTATTACTTTAAAGCAAATTATGAAGAAATCTGTGTTGCGTGTCTTGCTAGATTTAGCTGAAGGTGCAAATAAATAAAATTCGTATAAATGAAAGCAAGCACCAAGAGTTTAAGGCTAAAAGTTCAGTACGAAAAACAAAAATCAGTGCGAAAGAATATCGTCCTCTATAACTGTGCTGGGTTTGAAAAGGAACATTTGAACGATTTTGAAGGAACACAAAGTGAAATGCAGGGCTACAACAAACAGAAGATGAATTTAAACCAGGCCTCACAATGTTGTGTTACTGAAGCTTTTAAAACTAAAGTCCTCACGGGAAGCTTGAGCTCTATTCTACAGAATGGTAATCCACTATGTACAGTGGGGGACATGGATGGCTGCCATTCCCGATTAAGAAACAAGTAGAATGCGAGTCTAGGCAGAAGCACCCCTCACCGCCACTGCAACTATTTCTCCACCCAACTCAACGCGTCACAAACACGAGTTCGAAAGAAAACAAGCACCTGACTCTGACAACCTAGTGGTAAAAGCGTCGGCATTACGTTATCTGAATTCTGGGTTCAAATCCCGGATGGAGTATTGATAAGGATGAATAAATTATTTATTATGAAATATCTGTAATAAACAAATGTTTTCTAATAACATATACCTTATGCAAACAGCACATTGCGTTTTATTTATTTTACCAAATAAATTTATCAATGGCGCGAGCAAGAAAATAAATTACTTCGAAAGTGTGAAACACAATTATTTTTGTTCTTTATTTATGAAATCAACTTTGTTTCGCTGCAATATATATTTGCCACCAAGTGTTGAAAAATAAGAATGTGACACAAAGTCAAGCGTCGAGACCGCTCCGTAAACGGCAGAGTGTTAGCTACTGAGCTACGCCGGCTCACAAGAGAAGGGTCTTAGTCTTCTATGTGGTAGGGGAAAACATATGGTGTGGAGGACACATTAATGACACTACTTTTGAATTGGAATTTGGAACCATGGTTAAAAGGCCACTAATTACCAAGATAGGGACTTCAACATCTGAACAGCACATTATAGTTAGATTATTTTAAATGTTTAATGGATGTGTGGCCGAGTGGTTAGGAAGCTTGCGAATATTATTAGATTATTATTCGTTGCAGTCCAAATTCTAGCCCAGCTCTAAATATGTTTTGTTCTTGCAATTAATGCACTTTCATTGTAAGATAAACATAAAATTTGGGCCAAAGATGAATATGCCACGGTCATGTTCCTGACAACAGCACGAAGGAAATGAGATTATTGAATGAAGTAAGTTAGTAAGTAACATTATTATAATGGATGCTATTATTTTGGTAGAGATTGTAATCCAGTTTTATTTTTTACAGTTCACACAAAAAGAGCAACAGCTTGTGTGTGGTGTGGCCTCTGATTGTATATAATGTTTAATACAAGATTAATAAATGTATACAGAAAAAAACGTAAGGAATCTCAGTATCTATGTGGAGATATAAACATAAATATCGCAAATGAAATTAAAACTCCTGACAAAAATGATTATTTAAACATTCTTAGCGAGCACAGCTATATCTCGTGTATAAATTATTAAACTAGAGTGACAGATACAAAAAAAAATCCTGTAATGATAATTTTTTTTATAAACATAAAAACCGAAAATCAAGTATCAGCAATGATTCTTTATTCATCCATCACTGACCATTATATAACAGCTATCAATTATAAAAGTTTAAATTTAGGAAATGAACCCTTTAAAACTTCTCAAGTAATATATGAATCACTTACTCGCCACAGTGATTATAATAACCTAAACGTATTGCTAAATGAAGAATAGTGGCTTTCTGTTACCAAACAAACAGATGTAAACTTAGCAACAATCAATGTTTTAGACACACTAAATAAGCACATTAAATCTTGTACAACTGCTGCAAAATAAACACTCGACAATTCTAATCATTAAACAATAACACCATGGATAAGTACATGATTAATAAATCCAATAAGGAAAAGATAGAACATATATTTGAATATGAAAAAGAAACCGTCAGACACAACACTAAGGAATTATTATAAATTATTCAGAAGTAAACTGACGCAACTTATAATACTGACCAAAGAGAAATATTACAAAACTAAACTTAACAAATCAAAAAAATAATTCTGAAATGTACAGTAGTCTTCATTTTATTATTATGTTTAATTTGTTCATATTACAAACTAATAAACCTAAATTCGTATGTGTATTAATTTAAATTTTGAGATACTAGAAAAACATCATACTGACAGTGTGTCATACTAATCATTTATATTAATTTTAAATGTAGTATTCTTACTCACGCACCATGTTTTCTTTGTTAGTGTTGCGGTAAAATAATTTGAAATTATATACAGGGCATTTCAAAAAGAATCATCCGATTTTAAAAAATCATAACTATTCAGCTTTTAATCCGTTGGGATCGAA
>KZ868916.1:0-10907 GCA_003456935.1 Machilis hrabei | reverse complement strand
TCCACTCCATTTCAATCAAGGAACATACCATATCATTTTGTAAGGGGAATTTCCGAACACCCTGTATATAGCTGATTGTGAGTGACTGACTGACGCTAATTCTAGCCATGATACAGATGAGCTAGAGAAAAAGTTTAAATACAAAAGTTGTTCAGCTTGGTATGAGACCTACAGAAAAAAAAAATTGAAAATCCCCCATTTTGTTTTTTTGACGTGCTATCACAATATCTTCCAAACGGTGTGCTGTGCGGGAAAAAAGTAATATTACAAAAATGTTTATTTTCGCCCAAAACATGTGAGTCACTACTTCAATTAAAAAATTCCCGCCATTTGTTTTTCTCATGTGATATCACAATATCTTCCAAACGGTGTGTTGTGCGGGAAAAAGTAATATTACAAAAAATGTTTATTTTGGCGTAAAACATCTAATCCACTACTTCAATTTTAAAATTTCTACCATTTTGGACTTTCGTTATAATGGAAACCGTGTGCACTCTTTCACCGTGTGCACTGTGAGTGACTGACCAACGCTTGTTCAGTTTGGTATGAAACCTACAGAAAAAGATTGAAAATCCGCAATTTTTTTTTTGTTACGTGACATCACAATATCTTCCAAACGGTGCGTTGTGCGGGAAAAAGCCATATAGAAACATTTGTATTTTGGCTCAAAACATCTGAATCACATACTTAGACTTTAAAATGTCCGCCACTTAAGATTTTCGTTGCTATGAAAACTGTGTGCAGTCTTTCAATGAGTGAGTGGCTAGAGAAATATGTTAAATACAAAAGTTGTTAAGTTTTATAAGTCACGTGACATGACAATATCTTCCAAACGGTACGTTGTGCGGGAAAAAGTCATTTGGGCAAACATTTTTATTTTGGCCCAAAACATCTGATTCACTACTTCAATTTGGATTTTCGTTGCTATGGAAACCGTGTGCACTGTCTTTCATCGTGCCACGGTTCTTTACAAGGGCCATGTTATTCACTTTCCACCATGTTTGTTGTTGTTAAGCCAATTTGTAACACGATATTTTTGTTTAATCTAAATTTAGTAAATGTTATATATTCTTTGTATAATTTCTTAGTTTATATTTAGTATAAGTCTCTTTGGTGTTGTAATGAGTGCAATTTCCTTGAAAGAGGGAAAGAGTTATGTTTGCCGTGACTCGGGCATAATCTCTTTCATAACTTACCATTGTTGGATTGTTTGTTAAGCCTAACTCACATTTGATTACTAAGGTTGTCAAGGAGTAGAGTCCTTAGTTACGCTTTTAACTGTGTGGCTTGGAGTGCTGCATAGAGATTGCGTGAAGGTGTAATGGTGAACGGCTTTGTAAAAACGTTTTACGCTTTGAACTGAGCAATCTTGTCGAAAAGTTGGTGTAGGGAGTTTAATTTGACTTTAGAAATGGTCAAAAAATTAGGTGAGGCGTTGTAAAAGGAACTCGAGAGTTTTTATGAAAGCGAAGTAGGAGAGAACTGTCTTTAAGCGTGCCTCGGCTCTTTCCACCATGTTTGTTGTTGGTAAGCCGATTGTCGTTTTTTTTATTTCGTTTTGTGTTTATATTGTTTTCTGTTTAAACTTCGTGTTAATAAAGTGAAGGTTAGATGAATATAATTTGATATATTAAACTTCAAATTAATTTTAACCACTTTCATTCTACAATTACAGGTAATGTTTAATTTTTGAAAAAGAAAGTTAATGACATCTGGAAAATGCTACAGTATAGCCTATATTGAAAACTGAAACTTTACTACTTGAAAGCCAAAAATAGAAGTCATCGAAGGCGGCGCAAAATTATACTTGTATTTTATAGAGTGCAGATGTATTCATTTTGCAGACTAATAACACATTACAAAAGTAAAACAAAATGTTTGGAACCAATTCTTTGGCCAAAAATACGTGTATGTTGTCCTTACAATTAACTTGTAAACTGAAAAAAATAAGTGGTTTAGAGCTGGGTTTGCAATGAAATGTAAATGGTGCCAAGCATCTTAACCACTCGGCCACACAGCCATAGAGTTACAGAATGGTATATTATTAACATTAATATGCTGTTCAAATGTTCCGTCTAATAATGTTGGTGATTATTGGCCATTCAACCATGGTTCCAATTCAAAACCTGTTCAGTAATGTAGCCTCTACAGCACAATGATACCAAGTGTTCGTTCAGTGTATGCGGTGGAGAACATGCCAATCATTCGGCTGGTTCAAGACAACAGCGCCATGCACACTTCACGGGAAACGCGTGCCTGTTTTGCTCAGCATACTGAAGTGGAACCTGTAAACTGGCCTGCAAAATCATCAGATCTCAACCCTATTGAGAATCTGTGGGGCCTAATCTTTAAGGGATGGAAGCCTGCTCAAGAAAAACTAAAGGAAGCTTTGATTGCACACGGCCACGGTGTTTGGAACATTGTAAGGGATGATCCGGATTTATGTTATTCCCTTGTGAAGTCTGTGCCACAACGCCTAAACAAAGTGATAGACCAATGAACGGTGCATAAATTATTAAAGGAAATTGATTATTTTGTGTATAGCACAGAGAACACGAACTTTGAATTTAATTCTTTAGTAGCAATTTTCCCCTTTATTATAATTTTATTTCATTAACAAATATTTCGTTTCAANCAATAGTTATCAAATTATTTTTAAGAATGGAAAGAGGGATGGGGAGTGAAAAGAGTCACCTCCTCATGGTGTGCCCTGGAAACATATATGACATTATAAATGTATAAGCGATTCTTATTAATAGTATTAATATATTTTGCCAGTAGGTATAATTATATATTTTACTTCAGGAAACCGCTACTAAATAATTAACAGAGCAGCTGCGTATCAAGGGATAGAGGATAATAAAATACGAATGATAAACACTATTATTAACGGTATAATGTCAACTACTTCAGTCATATAAATCCTATTACCTTGCGAAAATATATTTTGGTAGCTATTATCATTTATGGACTTTAATTTCACTTGCCCCTTACACATCATTTATTTATTTGCAAAAATATTCGATATATAAGAATAATAAAGCAGTTGGAAAAACAATATAATTTCCGAATATTACAATTTAACAAGCATTGAACTCGAGAGTCAATCATGGCAACCTCTCCTGAAAAACAAAACCCTTTATATCCGCTCCAGGATTTGAAACCGGGAAACTGGGAACTCTAAAGTTAGTGCTTTAACCACTACACATCTACGACTGGCTACAACGTGACACTGACTGCCTGTTTTTCCTCGTGGAGAGGCTCACAACCTTTCCAGCACGGAAACCATCCACGTCACCCACTGTACATATAGAAGTTTAGCAGCAATGTTTACATATCATTCCTTCTTGGAACTGACATACCTACTATAATCACACTAAATGTTTAATCCAGTGAATTACAAAAAATACAAAACGTGACCAGTTGGACTGCAAACCCAGTCAAACCGTTTCGAAAGTTCATAATCGATAGCGAAGAACAATACTTGTTGCATATATTCTTATGAAACTGATCTAAAACCTCTTGTAGCTTTACTGTATGGAAACGCGATTCTGGTTAGGATAAGTTTTCAGAAATCGTGTATGTGCTAACTGTGTGCTGTGGTAAGACCTCATAGTACTGATGATAAGTTTATACCTGTTTGTTGTATTAAAACACTTAACAGTTTAACATTTTTTCTCTTTTCAGTACTAGTTTATTTAATAATGTAGTCAATATTGTTCTGAAAATTTTTTCAACATGTCGCCTAACCGTTTTCCACCAAGTTTCCTAATAAATTTATTTAACTATCTTCCTAATGATATACAGTACGTAAAACAATTCTACAACATTTTCTAACAGTTTTGATAACACTATAGTATTATGAATTATTTTAGTGAAAATGTTAGGTAAATTGTTTTAGTATCATTATTTGGATACTTTAAAGATATTTTCAGGAAAAGTCTTCACAAAACTGAAAACCGGTTATGCAAACAGTTAAATAAATTTTTTGGAAAATTATATGTAGAAAACTGTAGATAAACTGTTGGGCAAGTGGTTAAGAAAGCTGCTAGACATATTAAATAACACACTTCTAACAGACTTTCAAATCGTTAGTGAAGCTGGAAAGACATTATCGAAATTAAAATATGCATTGCCAACAAAGAAATTAGCAGATGTTCAATTAAGAACCATGAGTAATTACAAATTCAAGTTTAATTATTCTGATAACAAAGATGATAGATTAGCAATACATTATGTGAACAAAATTTAAATTTAAAAACATTAGATGCGGATTAAAAAAATCCACAGTAAGTATGAATTATGAGGAATGTAACTTATGCATTACTGGTAATCCAAAGGACGTATTACAAAACCTTAAATAAATTCACTAAGAATAATCAACTGTGCACTTCCATGATGTTTTGCCAGACCTAAATTTAATCGGTTCACCGACAATTAAAAACACAAACACACACAAATATGTCCATTACTTACTGAATAGCACAATTAAGAAATCAGACAGATGGTTTCAAATGTGATCTGCCTTAATTATTAACTACTGTACAAAGCATCTACCAATTATGTATTGGTTAAAAATTTTATAAAATCCGTATTTACACGTGTACCTGTCAAACTTGTCCAGGAAGTAATAGAACCAATGTAGGATACGGTAAGCAAAATGCACAAATTAAAGTAAAACTAGTTTTGGTATCCACAAAATAACATGTCAGTAAAGATTTTGACAACATAAAAAACGCTTCCAATAAGAAGAAATGCCTCCTATAGTCACTAATTGCCCAAACGAATACGGATTCCAATAAGGACCAAGACTGCTTAATTACACATGTGAAAATACTGTACGATTAGCACACTTTTGAAATCCAAAGTATAATTATAGTTATTAGACTACTTAATCAAATATAGACGAATTTTAATCAAAAGAAAGACACCACATACAATAATTGAACTATCTAAAACTATGTAAACTTTGGGGTAGCTAAGTGGATACTATATTTAACTGTAAATCGTGAGATCGTTGGTTCGAATCCCAGAGTGGACAGATACATTTCAGACCAATTCTCAGTAGCGATTTCAAGATGTTTGATGTCGAGAGTAGAGATATTTCTTGAAACGTAGTAAGTAGAACTAACTACACATGAATATTTAATAATGTCTAAGTAAGTTTATAGAAATGTACATATCAGTAATGTATTCGTTTAAGTTTGCAAATATTAGGTAAGAGTGAATTGATAAATACAAATGCACTCGACAACCATGCCTATTGTTACAACAAAACTGACGACAATCTAAAAATATCAGATTGTACAATTATTGTTGTAAACGTTTAGTTTAACTGGCATATAAGTATAGATTCAGAAACTTGCAACATAGTATCCTTTTAAAACAAACCCCATTAGTCAGAATTATTTGCAAACCTCCAAGATATTAATCTAAATTTTTATTTTTTAGCATTGTGATTCTTGATTTGTATATGTTACAAGTTAGATAGGATGTGCATTTAATTAATTATTCAAAATTATAATTGAATTCTACGTGTAAATGTTTTTAGTCTAGAAATTAAATATTTCAAAGACAAAATCCTAAACCCTTTGAAACAGCGTGTAAGACCCTACTTACTTCTACAAGTACGTCTAAAAACACTAAATTTGTTTTTTAATATTATAAATACAGCTAGATACACTGTTGTTAAAGAGCTACAGGTAAAAAATAATAAAAAGTATTAGAGAAATGACTAAAAAAAATCACACAAGCAGTTAAAAACAATTTTTGATAAACCATTCTAAAAAATTTTAGTTATTATTTTATAACAAGTGTTTAACCGATAAGAAATTAAAGCAATCACACCTTTTCCGAGGGTTAAATTTTGTTTCAAGGGTTTTGAATTTTTGCAGTAAACTGCAGTAGACAAGAAAGATACAAAATAAAAAAAATACGAAAAGGAATGGACAGTATACACTTATCAGTGGTGAATACCACTGGATACTTGTAAATAGGTGTATCCCTGATCGCGTGACCATGACGTGAGGGTGACATTTTTAAGTAATCCGTCACGATTACAAGCCTAAGAACTCGATCCAAACAAAAGTAAAATGTCAAAGTAAATAGTAAACAAACATCACAAAATGAAATAAATATCCTGATAGCAGTTGAACCTTACAGACGTAAACTTACTAGATATAGTTTATAATGAAACTTTACCCCGGCTATGCATTGCTTAACTGTGGACCTGTACAAATTAAGAAAGTTTCAGAACGTTTCGTTACTTCAAGAAAAATTAATGTGAAAATATCGTATTGATTCGACTCAGACATAAACTGATTATTTCTGAACAAAGCAATTTCACTTTTACAGTTGCAAATTACTGTTGACAAATATTTCGTTTTTCCATTAGGGCAAAAAATTCGGTTTAGTTCATATTCTAGTAGAGAATTACAGTTACACAAGTTTGGTAGTTTGTTTCTTTATTTATTTTGTAATTAGTTGTAACAGATCCTGGCACTTTATAAAATTATATGATACAACAACTGAAAGGGCCGATTTTACCATCAGGCCGTTGATCGATGATCAGATGACGGGGTATCAACGATCTAACCACCATCACTTTCGTGTACGTTTCACCAACATTTGCTGCCCGATCAAAAGTATCGGTCAGCTGATTAGCGATCGACCTTACTACTCCTGTTTCTTATAATCCCGAACTCCACCTGTAGTCAATCGAAAGCTCATGTGTGTTAGTACTGCCATCTGACGAAGCAGTACTTTAAGTACTTTATTTTTAGGTCATATTAGGTTAAATAAGGTGATTATTAAAGCCTTATTACAGAAAAAAAATGAAATAGCTACTTCATCGTGATTTCTGGTATTATGGTAAATATTCATTTTTTTATATGCTACGCAGTTTGCTTGAAGTTGTACTTTGATCAATAATTCATGATGCATAAGATGTTACTGACTTACTAGGCCATGCATAACATGTACATATATGAATCACCAGGACCTTGCCATATGTGTGGGTACACTCGCATTAGCTATGAAATGGTTACCTTCATGTACTAATATACTAACGGAATATTTACGCTATTTATGTGGTTCATTTATACGTGTTATATTATTAACTAGAGGCCATAATAAAATAAAAAATTACACAGAATGAAAGTGCAAAACTATCTTGGGATAATCGAAAAGTGATTTTACTTAGCAAATTTCATTATTCTATGAACAGAGTATACATTTGAAACTCTCCGCTTTCCTCCATGTTCTAGCTTGGCAACAGATAAAATAAGTTAAACGGCCATTATTGCTTAGTCAAATACAAACGACATTATAGTGGATATCGAGCTTGATTTTGTTTGGTAAAATGCAAGTCTCATTTAAATCAGTTTGAAATAATAACAACTCTTTGACTGATCAACAATGGTGAAAACAGCCTTTACTTATAAGCTAGGATCACACGGGACTTAAACGTATTTGCAATTATTTTAAGTGTTTCACTATAGCTCCTAAGCTGTGATTTTTAAGAATTTCGATAATTTATTTTCAATTTTGATAAATGGTAACTTATTGGCCTATATTAATAACAATTGAACACCAATTTCTCTACTTAAAACTTGTATCATTTTGCTCAAAGTAAGTTCGAAATGGGATTTTGAAACATCTTGGACATTTATTTATATTTTTCTGGATTAATATTGCTCGTATGATGGTTGTATATTATTTCATGAATTTAATTAAAGTATCATTGAATAAGCTCAGCTCCCTTCGTCCTTTTTATTTTAGGTATATGGTCAAAACTCTAAACCAGATTAGCATTAGCTACGTAATTAGAAAAGCAAAGTGCCTCATTAACGTTATGCATTGCGTATGAAATTTCAGCTTATATTCGTTAAGTCCATTTACAATAGTATACTTTAACTTATATTTTTAGGCACTTCACATTTCTAGGCTACTTCATAACGTGTGTTTAGATAATGAAACAAAGCTTTAAATTTCGTATATACTGAAGAGAGTAATAAACTCATTTCACGTTACAGGACGTTCATACCAGAATAACCAATTTTAATTTATTTTTTTGTAAAATAGCAACATTATTTATTTCTTCGTGTTGGTGTATAGTTGTATTTTTGATAAACACAAACTCCTAAATAATTTAGGTATCTCTATTCTCGAGTTACTGATTGTACAAATCTGTAAAACCAGTGTTTGGAAGTTCCCACGATACGTAATTGTAAAAATAGCTATCTCCTCCCGAATGTATTAGGAAATGCCACGATTCATCTGTACCAGAAACTGATTGTATTTGTTGTTATTTCTTCTAACAAAAGTTATACTTATTGCCTAAATACAGTTTTTTTTTTCAAATTAGTCACCCATAAGTTAAAATGCTCGTTTATATNAGGAATAATAATACATTAAAAGGTAGAACACTTATGCCTCAGTATTGGCTTTATCTAATAAAGTTAGATATTAATTTCGCAAATGAGAAACAAATATATCTTAGGACTATATTAAAACATAGTTTGTCAATGTGCAGGTGTTATACCGGTTTAGAAAATACGAAATGGTATATAATTATTAAAATTATCATGTCACGTCAAACACACACAAAAATTACGTTGGGTGGACGTTTGTGATATACATGATCGCCTTAGTTCGCATCATTGAATGAATTCAACCTTTTATGGATGGGTGACTATTCGTGCTGTTTATTACTTTAGGATTATCTACTAACTGCAACATCGCTCACACACCATCATTGTTAGAATGTTTATATATTATACTGTAACAGTATGTATCTCTTCTTAGTAGAAACCAAGTATGAAATGTTTTATATCCTGTTGACAATAATTCTAGAGTATTTAAAACCTGGTTACATTTAATTCTAAGTTTAATGTTATAATTTTTGTAATTTAGTAGTGCTGTATAACATAACAACGACATTAGAGGTAAAGTCGAGGCCACACACTAGCCTTCTCTGTAATTAAGTTTCAATATTGACCAAAGTAATTCAGAAAAAAAATAACAAATTGTATTCATATTAGGAAGCTTGTGACAATATGTTAATTAAGTGCAAAATAAGTGAACAGAATATAAAGCATGTACTGTGAGCTCTAGTACGATTATATATTGTTAGAACTCAAAATACTAAAGCATGATCTAACTTTGAACCCCCAATGTGTGTCAACTACATGAAGATTGTATTTTACAGATTTTTTTG
The DNA here is from genome assembly GCA_003456935.1 of Machilis hrabei. Classification (NCBI taxonomy): domain Eukaryota; kingdom Metazoa; phylum Arthropoda; class Insecta; order Archaeognatha; family Machilidae; genus Machilis; species Machilis hrabei. The sequence goes on along the minus strand of KZ868916.1, from coordinate 1,690 downwards.
ACGTAAAAGTAGTATCTACAAATACTTCTAATACCTTTCCGATTACACATAATTTCTAACATTAATTACCCGAGGTGAAAATAGATAATTGAAAATTCTAAAATAACTCAGTTTGAAACATATTTATCAGAACTAATTCTTGAAGCTACAGTGAACTTGTAAGATAGCTGCAAAAATGGAACAAAAAACATCAAAGTAATATATATACAGTACCAGCATCGATTTTGTCATATCCAAACGAAGCGTAGCGCAAAATTTTGTTTCGCTTAAAACGAAAATTTTCGTTCACTTACCAAGCTACGAAAAATTAAATTCGCTATTACGTCTTTCAGGATTCACCTGAAAGACGTAGATAATTTAATTTTTCGTAGCTTGGTAAGTGAATGAAAATTTNAAATTTTCGTTTTAAGCGAAACGAAATTTCGCGCTACGCTTCGTTTGGATATGACAGAATCGATGCTGGTACTGTATGTATAGGGTGATGGGAAATTCGACCGATCAAAAACGAGACGAAAGAATGGTATTAAATTATCCATTGGGTACCATTTAATTTTTTTAATTATAATTTTTTTTAAATACGTATTATGTTTTTAATTGCATCATGAATGTTGGTCAATCGACGGTTTGTAATGCTTTGTTAAACGCCTCAATCTGTCTAAGATGGGGTGTTGTAATAACCCGTACTGCTTGGTCTAGGGGTAAGCACAGCACATTTTTAGACCAAAATGTGAGAAGTGAGGTGGTGCAACCACACTCTTCATTTGATTTACAGAGGAACTTCATCCAGCATATAATGCCTGATTTCTTGTAAGAATACTAAAAATGTCACAAACTAAGTAGGAGCGATAGCAAGTAAGATCTAACTAATGAGTCGCTAACAATATCATTCCATACAATTACGTTGAACCTTTCTTTGAGATTGTGAAGAAATGAGGTGTGAGAATTATCTTCTGGATAAACATAACTATTTCTGGAGCTAAGATTCCTAACACATAAAGCATGCCTTAGTTGTAAACAAAACAAAGTTCTCCAAACACGACAGATGTACCCGTTGCCGCAAAAAAAAAAAAAACCGTTCACACTCCACTCGAAAAGGATGATCGGCTGGACCCATCTGTACATTTTCTGTCTATGAAATGTATGCAGTAATTATTCAAGCATCACATACCAAACAAAATGCCTGTTAAAGTTTTGACTGCATGCTAGAGCACGTGTTTTAGTTGAATTGTTGTCGTCAAAGAGTGCTAACACCTGCTCTTCAAAATATGGTGATCACATGCACCCAGCATCATGTCTTCTCACTTGCACTGATCCAGTTGTCATTAACCTTCAGTCCATACAAGCATATATGGAGTGGTAAAGCTACCTTTTTTCGGGTAAACCCCAGGGTTGCAAAACGAAACTGAACTAAACATGTAGTTTTGTTCCGGAACAGAATGTAATGATTTTCACACGTTTCGTTTTGTTCCAGAACAAACCTAAATACTCATAAGACATTTGGTTCTGTTCCGGAACGAAACGAAACGTGTGAAAATCATTTAGTTTTGTTCCGGAATTAAATGAAACTAAACAAAACATGTAGTTTTGTTCCGGAACAAAAGAAATGCACACCACACGTTTGGTTTTGTCCCGGAACGAAACTGAAGGATCACCCGACGTTTGGTTTTGTTCCGGAACGAAACTGAATGCT
>KZ868915.1:179581-191922 GCA_003456935.1 Machilis hrabei | reverse complement strand
TGAACGAAAATTTGCGTTTCAAGCGAAACAAAATTTCGCGCTACGCTTCGTTTGGATATGGCAGAATCGATGCTGGTACTGTAGCTTCCAGTGTATGGATTCACTAAAAAAAACCTAGTAATAAAAATCAGTGTACGGTACTGCACGCCTTTAAAAAAAATCGAAAAATTTCGTATTTATTCTCCGTGTCACCAATTACAAATATCTTCGCGATCTCATTAGTGCCAATTTTAAGAGGGATTCTGGTGTAAGTTGGGTTATAAGAAAGGAAATATGTTAACTCCGGTTGGCTAGTTAGACACACACTGACAAGATCGCTGTCGGAGCCGTGCAAGGCGGTCAGTTTCGCGAGTGATGCCTAGCAATCAACATGGCTTCCGTGTGGAATAGGAGGTTTCATTTGTTGTGTTTGCTTAATCTCCTGAGGAGACACCGTCAAAAGCGGAAAGGAAGATAATTTTGGGAGCATCCTATAGTAGCCGCAATGACTCTTAAAGTCANTTCTTTACTCTCTATGGGAGACTCCGAGAGCATATTCTTCAACTACTCCACTAATTTAATCAAATTCACTATGTCATAAACTTACTAGACTTTTTATCCAATAACTCAAGTACACACAAAACTAGGCCTTCTAATAAAAGTCCGGTTACAAAAAAGAACGAAAGAACCTCTCGAAAGATACTACCAAAACAATGCCATATCACAGCACGAGACGAGTGTGCACCTGCTTTGTGCACCGGAATCTGTTTTTTTATCGAGGTGGCGGCCGCTGGCATATTTGTGGTCGTCCCGATATTTTTGTCCTGCCGGCGTCGTGTACTGCCTAGACATATGATTACATGGATCATCAGTAAAACTATATCGGCGCCGGCATCGGAACCGATTTTATCGGTACGTGTACGCCCGACTTTACAAGTTTATCCTCTACCAAATACCTTTNAACTAAGGTAACATTTATTTAAGGCATGCATAGTTCACAAGCAAATCAATGAACGTCGTTGTAGCACCGTTCTGACATTTGGGAAAATTTTACTTAGAACATCTGCTACGACGTCTACATAGTAAGGGCTGGTTACAAGAAAAATCTTAAGTGGTAAAAATGCACTCCAGTCTAAGAAAATTCATTGTTCGTATCAGAAGTCGGCCCCAGTGGTTACTCAGGACATTCCAATCCGGAGGTGTGCATTTTACCATTAAGCCAAACTTTCAAATAAGCAAAAATCTCACTTACTCGAAAAAGGAAGACACTCACAGAAACAAAACAGAACGCTGGTACTAATGCATTAGAATAGGTTCCTAGCCGACATATATGACATTATCCTCCATGCCTATTAAATAACATTCTCATTTTTTGATTGGAATATTCACATTAAGTATTTATTTCTTACCCCTTAACTATAGTAAAACAACAAATTACATTCTGTTTCCCCTGCCTTTTTGTATGAAAGCCGTGATCCGTGAGCAAAGAATCGACAATCTTTCAAATCGGATTGGAGTTTTGAGCAAATATGATGGTCACCTATTTTATTAGTAACAAGAAAATATCTTGTCCTTAACGTTAGAAAATCCAAAAAGTGTAATAACGCAACGAATTGTTTGTGTTTATGTATACACTGGACGTATAAGAACATTTGTGTGGATCTCGACATCTAGCCCATTCATTCACAATATTTCAGAAAGAAGAATGGTAACATTCCAAGTACAAAAGACAATGNCAATACGACACGACAGTAATTCACTCCACCGTCGAGGAGAACCAAATCGATGACAATGCAAAGCGGATACCGACAATTAGCACAGTTCACGGACTACTTGGTATGCTTGTGCCTCCCTCACTCAGCCTTGAAACTACAGGTCTCATAACGAAGGACAACGGCACTGGTCAAGCTCGACTGAAAGTAGAGTCGATGACAATAGTTCTGCAAAGTCATCGTCAATGAAAGAACACGAGGTAGTCAGTCGCTGGTGGGATATGGAGCTCCCAACAACAGCGTATCATCCACCCCTCCCTCTCTTAATTCACGTTCTCTTCCCTATTCTATCATCCTCCCTTCCTTTTCTTTCCCCGGATGTCCCCCATCCACCCTTCGCGGCTCCAAAAGGCGGGAAATCGCTCGATAATATCGCTGTCGACCCGCCAGACCCCAACAATGATTCATTCCTGCTGGCAGAGTTCATTGTTCACAGTGACGTAATAATTCTTCAAAGCGGTGTATGAATACTATGGCCCAGGTCAGTGCTGACATCTAGAGACGAATCCTGTACACAAAAACTATCAACGGGAGAAAACACATGAAATAATAATAAGCATGTTCCTTATGGCCGCCTCCCACGAGAAGATTATTGAAAGGGTTTCATGAAAATAATGGTGTTTGCGATTAGTATAAGAGCCCAATTCAAGGAATTTCTCCAGCGTTTTCTCTTCAATTTTCGATAGGACAGTTCCTGTCGGGGAAGAGGATTATTGTATTATCAGCCAACCAATCACAATCACTCTTGGAGCAAGTTCCTATCAGGTAAAACATTTTATGATAGGACAGGTAACAACCACCAATCAGAATGCCACCAAATTTTGTGTTTACAGGATTCATTACATCCAGAGCATCCGTGAAAATTCATTGAGGTGTAATGGTCAACTTTGGGGGGAAAAATACTTGATTTTTAGGCCAGTACGGTTAAGTTAGGTATTAAGGTGGTTATTAAAAGGTCCTATTAAAGAAATTAAAAATTAAATCGCGCATTTTGTATTCCTTACATAAGGGAATATATTCAACACACGNCAAATGTACTTTTTATTGTGTATAAATTGTACACAAACTCACTCTTCATGCGATTTTCCTTTACAGCTGTTCAAAATGCCAATCTTGCATATGCTTTTATTATTTTTTATTAGTTTACTGTATTTATTTTCAACATGAGTAGTAAACGCAGCTATTTCCAGTGCTCCTGGACTTCACACGCGGTATAATCACCACATTACTTTAGCAATCTATACAGCTCACCGTTTCCTGATACATATTTACTTGACTAGTTACTATTCTAGTTTCACTCTCAAAAAAACTGTAACACTGTAATATAATTGGTTAAAGTGTAACTNATATCACTCAATGCTTTACTGAAATTGTACAACNAAGTTGCAATTTTGTGCTTGTGGATGGAGCTTTACCGGAATACCGACAGAGGGGGCGGCAGGAAGNGCCGGTAGCGGTCAGCGCCAGCTGCTACAGAGTTATTGCAGTCCCGAGAGAGCAAGAGAATTAAACTCGAAACGAAACAGTCCCGGAAAAGAGGGTCGTCGGCTTTACTTCAAACACAGGTTTTATTAAAACGTGTACGAAACTGAACCAAACATTGCCGGAAAGAACCACAATGTTGTTTATCATACACGTAAAAATGAAGTTCGAAATGTAAACCCTGGAAATAGCAGCCCTCTTGAAATANATCTCAAATATTACGAAACAAATGGCGCTTATGCTAAATACCTTTTTGTCCCTGCATTTTAAATGTATTTAATTAGCATGTTCTGAAATTGTCAGTTGCGAAAACGTGGGCTAACCAAAGGCGTCTTGGATTGGGCAATTTTCAGAGTGGAAAATTTCGAAAATTGAACCCCGTACATGTTAGAAAATCGCATTAAAACTAGCCTAACACAATATTCCAGCCCTCCTGTTATCACTTTCTTGTATTTATTCTATATAAATCACACACTGACCGAGTTCTAAAANCCGACCTGCTTGNTCTAGCGGTTAGTACAGCGCTCTTTGGCTCGAGAGGTTAAGGGTTCGAATCCCGCGTAAGGCATGGATTTCGATTCATCTTCATTAATCACAATAAGCATAGTTATTTGTCCTTAAATGACCCATCAGGTGTCGACACAAGCGCGGATCCACGGGGGTGAAAATAGAGGCGATCGCACCCCCCAAAATATCTTAAGTTATATACAAAATGGGGTGAAAGCTGTAATTAATTAGCAAATACTAAAGGGAAAGGGAGATCTTACAAAGTGGTTAAGAAACTAAAGACTACAGTACCAGCATCGATTTTGTCATATCCAAACGAAGAGTAGCGCGAAATTTCGTTTCGCTTAAAACGCAAATTTTCGTTCACTTACCAAGCTTCGGAAAAATTGTATTCGCTACTACGTCTTTAAGGCTTCTCCTAAAAGATGTAGTGAATTAAATATTTTTGTAGCTTGGTAAGTGAACGAAAATTTNCGTTTTAAGCGAAACGAAATTTTGCGCTACGCTTCGTTTGGATATGACAAAATCGTTCCTGGTACTGTACATACGGTACCGGGAACGATGTTGTCACATCCAAACGAAGCGTAGCGCGTAACGAATTAAATATTTTTGTAGCTTGGTAAGTGAACGAAAATTTTCGTTTTAAGCGAAACGAAATTTGGCGCTACGCTTCGTTTGGCTGTGACAAAATCGTTCCCGGTCTTGTATTTATATCTATGCCTATAAATTAGTAATTTGTGACATTCTTAGTAAAGGGTTATTACAGCGAGTACACATGTAGGCGATATTATATTCGACCCCTCCAAACCAAATCTCTGGATCCGCCACTGTGTCGACAGGATGTTAAAACACGACATAGCATCATCAAGTTCTAGAATTTCCTTAACAAGCTGGAGAAATGCGTTAATAATAACATAATTATCCGTAACTCTCAAACGATGACCTGCATATCAGTTTCATTACATTTGCTTAACTAAATAAAAAAAATGCCAGCAAAACACAGAAAATGCAAAAACAGTTCTGGAGCTCAGCAGTAAAAATTGTAATGGCTCTAAGTAAGGTGGAATGACAATGTAATTCGTTAATAATACCAGCGCGAAGCGTGTTGTAATTAACTGCCGTTTTAGCGAAACCATANGATTTGACGTGTGCAAGGAGTACTAATTTACTTATTTTTACGTGCCCTGTTGATTTACACGAAAACAAGAAACCCTGATAAAACCTGGCGATACTAATTGTTCAGCAAAGTACAGAGTAACAGTGCAAACCGATGACAAAGACGCGTTAAAAACACAAGCAGTTTGTTTAACAAGACTCTTTATTGCATTCCTGTTTATTCAACCCTTTATTTTCCTTTGCGAGAAACGGAAACTAAAAAGCTGCGCACGAAATAAGCAGGTTTCTTAAGTGCACAGAATTATGTGTTGTCACGACATTAATTAGAAAACANATCCAAAATAGTCTGGCATGTGCGTATCGCAAACAAAACAGGAAACTGCTCTACATCANACTTCATCGCACATAGATATTTATACGCATTATCCTGCGCTTTNTAGTATCCAACAAACCTGCTTCCCACACGCTACACGATGAACCGGCATTTGAGCATTTTCCATTACTTTTTTACAGTACCAGCATCGATTCTGTCATATCCAAACGAAGCGTAGCGCGAAATTTCGTTTCGCTTAAAACGCAAATTTTCGTTCACTTACCAAGCTACGAAAAATTAAATTCGCTACGTCTTTCAGGCGAAGCCTGAAAGACGTAATAGCGAATTTAATTTTTCGTAGCTTGGTAAGTGAACGAAAATTTGCGTTTTAAGCGAAACGAAATTTCGCGCTACGCTTCGTTTGGATATGACAGAATCGATGCTGGTACTATATACTCGACTTCGATAATATACGCGAAGGATATCATCTCATGAAATGTTTGGTTAGACGCATAAACGATTTCCTTCACGGTGTAAGCATGACTATCTGATCCTATAGGATGCTTTCTTCACCCGACAACTATACTTACTAACAGTCATGCGAGTTCTCCATATTCAATGGTTGTAAAGATGTAGCGTAAGATGATTCATCAGTTGTTCCAATATACACTGACCAACCAAAACTTTAAAACCACCTCTGCGTAATGCATATTAGTGCGCCTGCTGCCAATGAGCGTCAGTTACGTGCTAAGGTCGCGAACGATATATATAATACCTGGGTCGGACTTAGTATTTCGTTTCGTCTCAGCATGGGAAAAGCATTTTTGACAAAGGCCAGATCGTTACGGAAAGACGCTTTTGTAAGAGCATCTCCGAAACAGCTATGCAGTAGTTTTTACCTATCNAAGATTGTCAGAAAATGGTGAAACGTCGAACCATCGACAAGGCGTGGGTCTGCCACGCGTCATTGATGCCAGAGGTCAATGCAGGCTTTCTCGTCTTGTCCGCAGCTGCAGGAGGGATAATGTAGCTGAAATTACCCATAATTTCAATCGTGGTGATGGGCCCAATGTGTCCGAACACACAGTTCATCGTACACTCTTGGATATGGATATCCGCAGACCCATTCGTGTACCTATGCTCACAGACGTTCATCGTAGTAAACGCTTGCAGTGGTCACGTAATCATCGACATTGGACCATCTATAACTGGAAGAGAGGCGCATGGTCAGACGAATCCCGTTTTTTTTTATCCACCTTTTGGTCGGCCAAGCATGCATGCGACGTTTAGTGAAGGACACTTTCTCACCTGGGTGCACTGTTGGACGAGCCCAGGCGGGTGGAGGGTGTGTGATGGTATAGGCAATATTTTCATGGGGAACTGAGGGATCTTTTGTTGCAGTCATGTTATCAAATATCAAGAGAACCTACCAACATCTCGTTGAAGCCTCGTCGGGTGAGAGCTCTTTTGGCGTCGAGAGGAGGACCTAAATGTTATTAATGTTTTGGCTGATGGGTGTACGGGCCTATAACCGGTACAGAAAAATGCAATTTCGTTTTAAAGAAGGATTTGTCAGAGAAGTTAAGAGCTCAACATTTGTACTCGGCGGAATGAGTGGCTTTGGAGATCACTGAATTATATTTTACAATATTACTATACACTTTTAAGGCTAAACTACCTTGCCAAATTCACACAAAAGCAAAAATTTAGAGCTACAAGTTGTAGAACCACAGAACTTGTAATCAATCATTAAGTCAAATATTACCTTCATCTTTGCATTCAGGAATGGTCAAACCAAATTTAGGACAAAATTGAGGTTCAGAAACAAACATCAGTATTCGGGGATCACCAGTTTCGAATATATTAAATTTAACAAACTGGTTGCAGATGATCCAACAATGTTACCAAATTTACAAGATACAATTTTTAAAAACGTACTCTGGTGTTTCCGACAGTCACTGACTGTTTACAAACTGTACAGAATTCCAGATACTGTGACCCAAAACTTCTGTACACCCGTGAATTTCAGCTTTTCCACGGTCATAGAATGTAAGGTACTCCAATAATAACAGGATTACAAAAGATTTCTGATCCACAAAAATCATTACTGTCATTATTCGACTGAATATGTGATATCAGCACAAAACAAATATTGCATCGCAGGCACGCATTGTTCGAAATGTCACTCGTTTCGACAAACCAACTCTCTTTCTCCATTAACAGCCAACCAACACGTGTATCCATCGAGGCCTTTTTCGCTTGCTAGACAGCGGGGCCACATGCAGAGAGTGGTCCATTCGTGGCACCACGTACGGAGCCATTACACGGGAGCGGGTGGGAAGAGAAGAGCTTTTAAAAAGGCAATGAAGCCANCGTCAAATTACGGGAACAAAATTTAAAACGCTGAACGCTAATTGAAATACAAAACTACACGACGAACGCTGCACGACAAAAGTGCAAAACATACGTGGCTCCTGTTTCACAAGCTCATTAAAACGGAAACCCGAGGGCTAAATACACTACATTATTAGTTCCAATTTACGCAAAAAAAAAAAAAAAAGTGGCTCATATTCACTGGTCAAATACATGCAATACCTTTACATGCACTGTTAACATTCATTTATTTAGCTCAAACCGTGACTAAAATAGCCTTATCTAGAAGCATAGCCAACCAATTCAAATGTGAATGGTTTTGACAANTTTTAAGTAATTACTGTACTACTTGTTGGATATTATCTGAGTAGGTATACTTGCTACGTTTCGCGACATATCTCTGCTCTCGTCCTCAGTATGTTGAAATCACTGCTAAGAATTATTTACAATTTTGTCTACGGCGCCGAGTGAATTATATACTGTACTCGACTTTGGATCATGGGTTCAGATCCCAGTGCCGGAGACAAAATTGAAAGTATTCACAGAGGCGATTTCTACAGCAGAGAAAACTCTCGAAACGTAACAAGTATAGCTAACCAGATATAATCTAACTAAATAGTGTGCTATATGTAAGTAGTATACTAATTATATCTAATACATATAGCTGGTTGTAAGCGAGTTACTGACGCTAATTCTAGCCATGATGCAGAAGAGCTAGAGCAAAATGTTAAATACAAAAGTTGTTCAACTTGGTATGTCATGTGACATCACAATATCTTCCAAACGGTGCGTTGTGCGGGTAAAAGTCATATCACAAAAAATGTTTATTTTGGCGCAAAACATCTAATTCACTACTTCAATTTTAAAATTTCCGCNATTTTGGATTTTCGTTGCCATGGAAACCGTGCGCACTCTTTCACCGTGTGCACTGTGAGTGACTGACTGACTGACTAACGGTGGAGAGATGGATATATTATTTGGTCACCTCTATTCTTTCATCTATACCCTCCACAGGCACAAAAAAAAAATCCAAATTACTCAAGTTTATACGTGCTTTTNGCTTGAATATGAAGTCCCCTTTGGAGTAGGCAACCCAACCTCTTTCTCAGTCGGAANACCACAACTGCATTCAAAGTCCTTCTATTTAGGAATAAACTTACAAACTGTAAATCGTGTAGACACATACGGTTCAGAAAAACTCTAATTCGTACAGCCTTACATAAATATATTGCATATAATATTACATACAAATATAAACAAATATATATACTATATCAATTACTTACACAATCCATAAAAATAACTACTTATTTTGACACTATAACTGCTTCTTTGGCCTTATAATGTGATATTATTGTTCAGTACTTGAAGATTGAATTTANAAAAAAAACTAATAGTTATTTATCACGTACATGTATGTTTTGTACATATTCCGATAAGGAACAAAACACTAACAGCCAACATAAAATCCATGTTAGAANATCAAACACTTTTGTTTTCTTCGTCCACAAGTAAATCGATTTAACGCTTTAATCACAGACGACTACGCTCCTGATCTGCTGGCGGACGATATTGAAACATTCATCACAGCTGCTGTCAGCACACCATCTTAGAATCGCCAAAATATTGCTCCATCTCGCCGTTTTTTTCTATTCTATTCCTTCTCCCCTTCTTTCTCCTTTTTTGCAAAGTTGTGTTTTNTTGTATTCCAAAAGCACCATTCCTACAGAACGGAACCGCAGTATTTTCTTTGCCACCACTACTACTACTGGAAACGCGAAATGAACCGGTTCATTGTCTAAAACAATCGAAACACTGTTCATAAAAGCTTTAATACAATATCTACCATTAATTCAGGGTTAACGTGAACGTTAATATTAAACGTTAGACTTAGCTCACAAGAGAGAACTGCCTTTACTCAGTCACGCAATGCTATTTCCATCATAGCATTCGCATGTTCCTCCTCTGNGTGCGAGTGTTCGCCACACGCAACTTAATTACAAACCCCACATATGCACGTCGAATGTATTAATAGAAGAATCAAACATTATTTAGTGACTCTGTGACTATTTCCAGTAGGCTATTATGACTACACGCGAAAAATATANGAGTCATGTAAAAACACTAAAAACAGGACTATTACTAGGTTCACGAAGTAACCTGCTATTTGGGGCGATAATTTTGTATTTACAGCAAGTGTATTATCTGATAATTAATCCCAGCAAAATACTGTAGAAATAAGTATGTATCAAACATGACTCGGCCGCACATTTTTTGCAGTGAACCAAACTGACATTAAAAGTAAGCACTGTTCGTTTACTGACTGGCATTTCAGAGTCTATCGCTACTTGTAAACAGAAAATGAGTCTGGCCAACTGTTACCTAAAAACTAAAATGCAACACGTTCAGATCCACATAAATCCGTATTACAATGGAACTGCCACAATGACATAAAAAAAATCTTCAACAACGACATTAAGCGTTTAGACAGCTGAATGGTAGTCCAGTGCACACTAAACGTTTGTCAATTAAATATTCTAAATTCCCAATGTTAAAGACGGCAAAATAGCAATTACAAGCAAACTACGGAGTACCAACAGGCCATGCAAGAATACTTCCGTGCAGCGCAGAGATCCTACATGAACAGAAACCGTCCCTAGTGCAGTGCAGAGTACATGAACATAAACTGTCCCTAGTGCAGTGCAGAGATCCTACATGAACAGAAATCGTCCGTAGTGCAGCGCAGATATTCTACGTGAACAGAAACTGTTCCTAGTGCAGCGCAGAGATCCTACATAAACAGATACTTACCCTAGTGCAGTACAGAGATCCTACATGAACAGAAACTGTACCTAGTGCAGTGCAGAGATCCTACATGAACACAAACTGTCCTTAGTGCAGCGCAGATATCCTACGTGAACAGAAACTGTCCCTAGTACAGCGCAGAGATCCTACATGAACAGAAACTGTCCCTAGTGCAGTGCAGAGATCCTACATGAACAGAAACTGTACCTAGTGCAGTGCAGAGACCCTACATGAACACAAACTGTCCTTAGTGCAGTGCAGAGATCCTATGTGAACATAAACTGTCCTTAGTGTAGCTCAAGAGATCCTACGTGAACAGAAACCGTCCCTAGTGCAGCGCAGATATCCTACGTGAACAGAAACTGTCCCTAGTACAGAGCAGAGATCCTACATGAACAGAAACTGTCCCTGGTGCAGCGCAGAGATCCTACATGAACAGAAACTGTCCCTAGTGCAGCGCAGAGATCCTACATNACAGAAACTGTCCCTGGTGCAGCGCAGAGATCCTACATGAACAGAAACTGTCCCTAGTGCAGCGCAGAGATCCTACATGAACAGAAACTGTCCCTAGTGCAGCGCAGAGATCATACATGAGCAGAAACTGTCCCTAATGCAGGGCAGAGATCTTAAGTCATCAAAAACTGTCCCAAGACCGTGTTAGCTCGTGATTCACAACAGGAAGTATAAAAACAGAGCATAGGTGTTATGACACGAGTATTTATTAACAGGCTGAATCAATAATCATAAAATGTTAACGGACGGACACATACTAATAAGCTTGTAGTGCCTGCAAGCAGGACCACTGAATTACAGCAGATTTACCTGACAAAGCTGACTCTGCAGAGTTATTAAATTTGAACACTCTTCCAACGAATCAAGACGAAAACGACACCTCCACGAGATATTGAAATTCTGTCATCCTCACGTAAGTCACCTTCTCAGACAGAAAGAGTAGAGGAGACTTTAATAAAATGACCGTCTTGTGCCAGGTGGCAGGCTACTGGAAAAGAAACAGGAGAACGAAATGGGATGTTCACGAAAAGAGAGAGACTACATTTTCACTTACTCCGTTAGTTCTGCGTTAGGCTGACTTTTACAGTTTAAGTGTGGACATTCGCGGGTCCATCAAAAGAGACTTGGGTAAAATCGTGAAGTAAAACAGTATCACTCTTCCGGTGACGTCCCATCTCTTGTCCCCTACCGTCTGTCTAATCATAAAATCTGCCATCACCCGCCCCTCTAATAATCAGAGATCACTCGGAAGCCCGAATAACAATTTTTGAGATATTCACTCCTTGGCGGAATGGCTGCATAACCATCTTAGAGCGCTTTTACGATCGCGAAACGGCCCGGCCGACCCAATCTCTCCATCCGGCCCAAGTAACGACCTGCGCGCACACGATGCGCACTGTGTTGGGACGGCGCGGGAACACGAGTCGTGGGGGTTCAATCGAATTACGCGATCCCCTGCAGTCTCGCGGGTGGCAAGACGCACAATCACGTGGCATCACGGCGCCATCACGTCGTGTAAGAACTTGACAAACAAAAATGTATTTCGGTTTCATTGACAACGACGGAGAATAATAAAGCACATTTTTCAGACATTACTCAAACAGTCATCTCCAACTTTTTTGTTAGGCTAAAATCTTATGAAATAAACACACCTTGAACATCATCGTCTATTCTTGGTGTACCAAGCTACAATAGAGGTTTATTAGCACTGAAATTCATTTAAAGGATAAATGTTTGAATCGATACTCATTACGGGCTTTAATTTCCTATATACAGTAACACTGTCCAGTCGAATACCCACAGAGACTATGGATATAAATAATAGAAGACGATTAAAAATGACAATTCATTTAGAAATCTTATAAAACTTGTATTCAGTTGATTTCCTTAAGAGTCAGCATTGCTAAGCTTCGAAACTACAGTACCAGCATCGATTCTGTCATATCCAAACGAAGCGTAGCGCGAAATTTCGTTTCGCTTAA
>KZ868915.1:121867-131988 GCA_003456935.1 Machilis hrabei | reverse complement strand
CATTCTGAATGGGGTGTCACTTTACTAGAATCAAAACCCAATGTGCACTCCTACATTGCAAAATAGCTCATTATAAAAACGTAATATACGAAAAAAAGCAACCAAAATATTGAACAGAAAACAAGAAACAGACTTAGTAGGTACCAAAACTCTCGAAACCGGTTCAAGTGGAATTGTGTCCATCTACAACATCGTGTGCGGGAGAAGGAAGGAAAAGAAGATTAAACTTCTGCCAACGTTGCCGGCAAAAAACTGATACGTGGTGATGACTTGCAGGCTTCGAACAGATGGTTGTTTGGTCTACTTGATACTTCTGGTGATGTACTTCTACGCTTCTGAAAGTGGTCGACACCGCTGGTGATTGACTGACTGATTGACAGAGACGGACGGGAAAGGGGAAACAAGTGGAGAACTGGGGCAGATGGTTTTTAAAGTCAGACATCCACCCACATCAACACACAACACAACAACACGAGGAAGAACAAAAAGAGTGATCTATGATTTAAAGTCCACGACACGCTAAGAGCTTGGGTTTACAGTTACCATTTCAACCATAGACTTAAGTGTGTCAACAACAACACAATCATTATTATACGGCTTGCAGATGAATCACTAACACTATTTTACTCTTCCTTATAAAGCTAGTTCCTCAACGACGACGCACAGCGAGGCGCGGGCGGCGCTCAGTGTGGNACCGCACCACCAGCTCCTTGCCATTGAGGAACTAGCTTAACAAATCTCGTTGTGTATATAAATACTACTATATTACAGTACGGCCCCGAAACAAAATGCGCCTTTCAACGTAGCCTAATCAGGCTTTGGTTAGACAAAATATACAGGTCATCTTATTGGTGGCACCCATAAGTTGGCTTAATGGTAGAGCACCCTAAGTTTGATAGGGAAGTTCGGTTTAAACCCCGGGGGTGACTTGTAGCCCGAGCTNAAGGTTTATNTTCTAAACTTAGCCATCGTCTAAATCTTTGCAATCCATCCTATGACTGACCAGAAATGCAAAGATGTGGTCTAAGATCTCGTTGAGAAGACACACTAACAAACAAACCAGCTTGAATACCATAAAATGAAAGCAGCTGAAGTATCACATCTCGCTGCATGCGGCCGGTATTGACAAAATAATTATACGCACTAATTCGTGCAGTCCCTGTATACACGGTATCCAAGGTATACCACATGGCCATGGGTACCATGTGCGATACGACGTGGGTTTAAATTCCCACCAAAAATGCTGGATGCTGCATTGTCGTAGTCTATCCACGTACGTTCACCATCACTACTGGTCGAAGTGATGTAGGACTACAGGGGCGTAAAACAACACATCACGATCTCAATAAAGTGCTTGACATCACTCCCCTCCAACCATTTTACGATCAACGAATCTTCGATTTACATAACAAAATCAANCGTTTTGCGTAGTTTTCTCTGCTCCCTCTGTCGTTATAAAACGATAATCAGACGCTCCGACACCTTCGAAAGAATAAGTAAACAAACAACAATACGAACAGAGCGTGGCCATGAAGAGCACACACAGAGTTGGTATTAGTGGAAGAGATACGAGTGTCCTTCATTTTGTTCTGGGCAAGTGGAAGGAAGGATTCCCGAAGGAAACCGATTCATAATAATGTTTCGCTGAGTAAATGTGTCACTTTGACGCCTCAGATTTACAATGTATAGGTCATAAAGTTTCAAGAACCCTCTTGTCACCACGGGGTCACCGTTCAAATTTCACATCCCACTCTCTGCCTGTAAACATAANACCTTCGAACCTANTTACAATAACTGCATATATGAACAGACGTCAAAGAAATACTTTTTACACTTTACCCAAATTAGTCTTTCATTTTGACTGTTGATAGGTTACAAAGGGTCCAGAACGGTTTGGGAATCTTTTTCTTAACTACGGCTTGTGAACTACGTATGTGTCTGACAACTAGCATGTGACATCACCAGCGCATGTCAAATGATAAAGTTTTTCGCTGGTATATTTTTTTTAATCTTTTATCTTGCGTACATGCTATTTTTTTTGGCGCCAAAACACCATTTTCATCTATTACTGACGTTCTTTGGACAATAAAGGAAAAGCGATTACCGAAAAATAAATCTACAGGATGCGTTGCATTTATAAAGATGCAACACTATTTAATACTTTGTCTAAATAAATACTTTACATACTATTTCAGTAACATTAAAGAAAGGAAGCAATTGAGCAAAATGTATAAAACAAAAGATGACCAACTAAAAAAACAGACTGGACCTTAAGCAAAGCGCTTCCACCTTAAGAGGAATAAGGCGTAGGTTACAAGGGATACAAAAACTAGCTTCTGCGGCTCGGAATAAAAAAACGGACGTAGACCCTATATACACGGTATCGATATGTCCTATATTGCTATTGCTTTTCGATTATGGTCCCACTGTTATGACATCTCAGGTCTAATGGAGACCCCATCCGCGTCGTAATGCCGCTTCACGATAACTGGACGCCTACGATCNTNCCTTAGTGTGGAGTGCTTCGCAGGCAGACTCNTAGGATAACCCTTTTTTACCCAGGGATATATCCTATATCTCGAGAACTGTTGCATTTATTTAAATAGTCATTGCATGGGTCATTGGGAGAGTGAACAGTACGTGAAAAGAACTTGGCGCTTAGCTTCTGGACTACGGTGATAACCAAGCTATTAAAATGCTTAGTACGATCGATACGCAATTAATTAAATATCTTCAATAATAATTTGTATAGGGGTAATCTCTACTGTAGTGTATACTCCTTTCACCGCAATGATCACTCCGTCAACGACAGCCTACTGATCAAACACCTGTGTTTATTGTTAAACAGATTAAACAAAGGCTATCTGCATTTGAAAATGCATCATGAAACGAGATAGGAACGCGATAGGTCCAGGGCGCTGATTCCCAATCGTTGGGGAAAGGGGCAGACAGCATTCCGAGAACCGGAGTCCTCTCAAATAAATCAGTCTAACTACCGCTCTACCGCGGGCGAAGCGTGTTTACAAGACCGCACCAGATAAAGCCTCCCGCGTTGGAGATTTACTGCCAGTAGTACTTGATGTCAATGACGAAACGTCACAACGCCAAATGAGGGAAGGACAGAATACATACAGAGCCTTTTTTCACCCTTTCGGTGAAAAAAAAAATGAATAAAAACAAGCATCCTCATGAGAATGCAGCTACATGAAAGACTTGTTAAATGTAAACATTGGTAGTAATCAAAAACTAATGAAGTTTTAACTTCTGAATCGTCATTCGGAAGCTACAGACAGACTGCCCAATACTGCAGTAAATTATAACGGCCGTGGAAGAGAAAGCTATACGAACATTATTCAAAACTATTAACGCACAAAACCCGAAACCAAACTATATATCATTACTTCTTAAAGCTTCGCTAGAATTAAAATATATTTCAGAGAAATATACGTCTTAGACTAAGAAAATAACAAAACAAATTTATAGATAAACAGAGAATTTTAAATACATCTAAAAGGAAATAGAAAAAAAAAGTCAAACAGAAAATAGTCAAAAGAAAGAAAAACGTAGGTGGAAAAAAACTATGGCCAAGAAGTACCGGTACCATAAAAAGAAGACATTGAGGTGGAAGATAGCCTACATCTGATAACACGAAAGGCAGTGATCTGCATTTATGGCTACGGTTGGTGCACTAGAGACAAGTGCGAGATAAAGAAAGTGTGGGATCTGTGTGTAATAATAACAACTATTATAGAACGTATGGATAAGACAACGAAAACACTGCCAGACTAGTATAGTGCAAAACTGAACAGAAGAAGTAATAGTGATACGGATTATTAAATTTAATAAACTTATAAAAAAACTAAAAGTAACATATTCCAAGTGCTCTACCCGCTTGGCTTACCACCTCGTGTAACGCCTCCCCAAAATGCCGTGTTGTATTCTGGTTACAATGGCAATGATACTAGAAATTAATNTTATGTACGAGTCTAAATTACCACTGACTCTCTTAACATTTGGCCTATTTTGTACAGCTAAGGAGTTCCGCATGTCAACCCCCAAGGAGTGCACTTTCTCGCTTAGTTACTAAATACCTTTAACCTCTTGTATACAGGAGTTTTTCTCTACGTTGACGTAATAACGTTTTCTACAGAGTGTCTCAATTGTATTTAACGATATTATTTTTCCAGTCCTCCCAACTTGTACAGTAATTAATACCGTGCCATCTCTAGAAGCTATTAGGTATGTGTACCTATTCATAAATCGCTTCTTCATACGAAACTTCGATGTCATTAGGAACTGTTTATTCATCCCGTCCGAGTAACCAAGATTAACAGATTAATTTTCCGTGACGTCGAGAGAGTATCACTACGTCCTCACACTTCTAGGATATGTTTACAATTTTTACGTCACTATTTACACGAGAAAACTCTTGAGCAATGCTTGCGACGAAGAATAAGTCCTTCATAAGGTCTGTTATTGTAAACACACAAACAGATGCAGAGGGGGAAAACGCTCGCCATCACTGCCAATAAATCATGCTGCTAGCGCGCCAAGTGGCCGATATTTAAAACTCTTCATTCAACAGCCATCATCGAAGCTCTTCAGCACAGCATTATTCTTAATCTGCGGGTGAAACGCGGCGCCTGATATCGGGCTCAGACATTTATTATTGTTTGCCACACGAGACATCTCTCTCATGCTGAAAAAAGGGAGAACAGAGATTTTACTTTCTCCCTTTAATCCCTCGCGATGAACCAAAGTGCTCAAGGAATAATCGTACGTATTAATTAATAAGTGTGCTCACAGTGTCGGGAGATGGGCACGACCAACAACACCACAAGAGCGAATTTTCCTTTTCCCATTCGGAAATATCTCGGTACCACCACTAACATAAAAAATATACATACTTTACCGATTTCGTCAATTCTAGATACCATTGTAAGAAAAAACTTGAAGGTTCTTTTTGCTACAAATATAAAAAAAAAATCTGGCCAGTTCCGCCAGGGTTTCCCTTCAAGGAGCCCACTTATCCAACGTAAACTGGACCCATTTATCACTGCATGGAAAAAAGGAGAGAGAGAAAATATAGGAGATGCATTACCAGAGGCTGAAAAAAAGGAGGAAACCTTCTCTCAAGATTGAGACACCATTTCCTCTCCTTCGTCTATCCTCCTTCCACCCACAACATTCTCAGTCATGCTATAAGCAGGTTAACAGGTTTCCATTATTAAAGTATAAATATCTCAAAACATATAATTTGCATTAGGCTTTACGTTACAGATCAATATAAAACCCACAATACCTTACTACGCAGAATTCATACATATTTATAATCGCCACCAAAGTCAATGGAAGTGAAAACGTGGGCAACCCTTCTGTTCCCATAGTCTTCTATCATAAATGTCTACACACTACGTGTCAGTAACGACTGACAATTAACTTTGTCAGTAAGAACAGGCCTCAGCTTTTAACTTCTACATACACATATACATTACTCCAGCGAGTTCATAATCACAAAAGGACTTGACGAGAGAGAGCATCACAAGATGGTGAGAAAAATCAATATGGTGTCAAAATAACAGCTAGCAACTGTTACTGCTTACATCTTGTGGAATGCCTGCTTGGATCTGAGAATATTACCGTTACAGCACCAATATATAGGACGGTACACCTCCAGCGAGTTCATAATCAGAAAAGGACTTGACGAGAGAGAGCATCCACAAGATGGTGAGAAAAATCAATATGGTGTCAAATTAACAGCTAGCAATTGTTACTGCTTACATCTTGTGGAAGGCCTGCTTGGATCTGAGAATATTACCGTTACAGCACCAATATTTACGACGGTACACGATACTGTTACCTTGACAGAAATTTGGTGGTGCTTGCCGGCGCCTTAAGAGTCTTTTGGCGCTATACTCTGCTCACTTACACACCAATGCTGTGCACAACGACTCAAGGCCAATATTCTTTACTCTTTATGAACAGTTACTAGTAGTGCAAACTCAATTTATAGCATGTACAATACGTGATTTATTAGTAAGTAAATTTCAATAAAGGCAATGTAGGCAACAATTCCGGACTGTGTAATGGGTCATTACTCGAATACATAGCCTGACACGTGTATCGCCGGAACTTGCATGCATTTATCACTGTCATCAGCGCTCCTTAGTAGTAACGTAGGCTAAATGAACAGTTCCCGGATCGAATGTAAACGAAATCAGTAAGCCTTCGCCCTAATTATTGATTAACACGAACAGTTTCATCATATATATGACACAATCAATAGCCTAGCACTGCTTTTGGGAAACTAGCTTTTAACGATCCATTTACTCATAAGACAGAGTTCTTTTACCTCGAAACACTTATCGATGGAACCCCACTTTTAACGTCTGTTCAGAACTACTCGTACGACCATTTCTAATGCTGGGGTCAAAAAGTGTCAAAATACTGACAGGAGTTTTATTGTTTTAATTCATATCTCTATCGCTGTTTATTACATACGGATCATAACTGTCCAGCAAAAAGCATTACAAAACCTCAATTCAACTCGAGCAGCCAGAAAATTGTATGAAATTTTGCAAACTCTCCTTTCTAAAAATTGTACAATATAACTACACAGTTGAACACTATTTAGCTTTAATGGCTCCTCTAACTGTTTGTCTCAACACACACATAGCTTAATCTCCGTAACATTTATTTGCTGAACCACTTTACACTTAAACAATTTTTAACTATTTACGACGTGGCCCAAGAAAATCACAAAATGTATACACTAACAGTTTATTTTTAACCATGTTTAAAAAAATACAGTAACTTACAAAGAAAATGCATGATAAAAAGCAGGGTGGAAAAACGTTTTTTTTTTTAAGAAAAAATACGGGGTTTTAAAGAAAAAAAACACGTTTTTTTTTAAAGAAAAAATACGGGGTTTTAAAGGAAAAAACACTTTTTTGTTTAAAACTTTTTTTGTTGTATTCACTTGATTTTTTTAAAACACTCAAAACCATGTTTTGTTAAGTTTTTCTTTATTTAAAACAAGTTTTTTTGTTTAAGAGAGTTGTTTTTTGCTTAAAAGAGTTTGTTTTCAATCATACAATACTTATGTACAAGTATAAACTGGCAATTGTGATTCTGGCATGATAGACAGTAGATTCCATACACAATGTTTTCATTGTTTTAGGCTATCTGTGAACCCCTAATGCAATAAAAGATAATAAAATATATATACATTGTTTTCACAGATTTGTTTAAGTACTTATTTTTTTTTTATAAAATACTGTTTTAAACGTTTAAAACAAAATAAAAAACACGAACCTGTGTTTTAAACGTTTGTTTTAAACATAACAACCCTGATAGAAAGAAATGTTAATTTAAAGAAAGGGGCACTTTAATTACACTTTTTGGGCGTTCAAATTACCGTCGGTTCGGATTATTGAGGTTCTCCTTTACCTACACGACGACGAAATCGAAATCAACTGAACTCCAATGAACCCATAGCCCTACATGCACACATTTTACAGAAATAAAACAACTCCCATTGACCATCTGTTTCGCACCCATCCTCTCCTTCTAACCGTGTACAACTCCCACTGCCCTTATCTCTCGGGGCCTAAGCAAGTATCACAACCTAGACTACGAACGAAAAACTACACAGCTATAATTTTACATCGGCGTGTTTAATTAAAATCCTAATAACTTTATCCTCACTCTTTTAGAGTATGTTTGCCGTCCATCGCTCCACTGCTCGTGCAGGACGATTATCTGGCTAAGTTGGTACCACTGCCTCTTCAAGGCGTCCGCCAAATCACGATCCAACCGGACTGGTTCAACTGAAGTGATGATCTCGCGGTGCTCGAGCGTCTCATTAGAAGCAGGAGCGTCCATAGAACTTTCATGAAAAATGGACAGCCACTCAAAAAACATTACAAGAAAGCACAAGTCTTGTGTATACACAGGTTGGGCAGGAGAGGAAGGCCGTTAGTTAGCCTATGTTTCTTTTAATTTTTCCTCCACAACTTTTAATCATTTGTGTCATAAGGCGTGGCAATCCTCAAACCCGACGTTTCAAAATAAAATGTATTGTTAGTAACTAACTGCCTGAAGTAGGCAGCAAGAACTTGCGTTAAGTACACCATGATACTTATCGGCACCGGTCGAAAGTGAAGACGTGCTTGTACAATAAAAAAAATACCATGTGTACATTTCAACCAATAGGCTAGCTTAACGGTATAATGTGCTCGCCTGCTGGGGCCGACAAAAACTTTGCCTCAATCTAGCAATTTTAAGTATAAAAAAGTATAAGCTTAAGTGTCTTCCTCTTCAGCCAACCATCTAGTTTCCGCAAAGGTAACCATGAGATCCATTACGCCAACATCCAAATACACGAGGCCCGCCTAAGTTTGTCTATATAAAACAAAACATAAAATCACTACCGTAAAAGATCACTTTCGAGTTTCTTCACCACCACTATTTATTGTACTTAAAACAAACTACCGAGATAAGCTTTCTGGTTCTTAGCAATTCACATTCCCAGAGCCAAAAAAACAACAACTTTATGTTGTTGATTTGAGACTGAAAAACAATTCAGAACATATATATAATTAAACCTATTTTTGTTCGAGCGGTAGGTAAGATAAACCAACCAGCTGCAATATATAGACATAAATATGTTTGTCTTATTATAAATTAAACAATNCTCAAAGAATATATATAATATGTACGTAAATATGTTTCAGTGGAGTACATACGATAAGATTAACAGTGGATCAGTTTTGCTGCCACAACAAGTATGCATTACAGTTGACTTTCTGACGACTGATATTAAATTTAGTATCGTGCCTGGGATCTGTCAGCTTAGGTAATAAGATATCCCACTTTTGCCGTCCTACCCATGAGTTTAGAAGTCTTGTTCAAGGCGTCAGTCATACGAAATATAATGCAAATCAGTCGTGGGTTTAGGCGCAATTGTAAATTCGACGCAAAGCTACCTACCACCTTAAATAGTAGTATAAAAATTAAGTCAACATGTTCAAAATGATATAGTTTGGAAAGTGTTGTGGTAATTAGCTTTAATAGTAAGAAATAAAGTGTAAAATGCAGAATATCTTATTGTGCACCTTTCACCAAAACTGAGATGACATGACATTCCCCAGAATATGACTGAAATATAGTTTTTCCTGCAACTTTCTGTACATTGATTTAATTTACTAAAGAGAGAGAATACAGGATAGGGTGGCTGAGTGTGACGAGTTAATTGGGAATAATCAATACCCAATTCAATATGAATTCTTATAATTAATAAAATAATTGCGTTAGAGAACAAACCAGGGAAGACAGAATTCACTCAAAGTAAATAAAACAGTTCATAAACAAATTACATGATATTCTTTATACATTCTCAAGAATAAATATTAATAACATTACAATTATACGCAAACTGTGAGAAAAGACATCGTATAGAATGTAAAAAATACAGTGGTCATTCTGAATAGCAAAGACCTTACCTGAACAAATCTGAAAGAACCAACACAATGCAATTTGTTCAAGCACAATGAAATTCCCACGCCTTTCTAGCAAACCGCAATCACCTGTCGAAACCAATTCATTTCAAACACTAACCTCTAACCAAAGACAGACAGAATCATTTCCAACCTTACANTAACAGTCGCATTCCTAAAANATGCTAAAAAGTAAGANTATACATAAAAATACACATGTATTGTTGTGAAACACTGGCTACGTCAATCAATGGTTTTCAAACTGTAAATAGGGGTGTGCGAAATTTCTGATTTCGAAAAATATAGACATCAGTTTGGAAAATTTGTAATTACGAAATACATCGATATCAAAATATCGAGTTTTGACATTTATGAAATTTTGANAAATATCGAGTTTCGATTTTGAAAAATGTCTATATCGAATTTCAAAAAATTATAATTACGAAAAAATATCTACATGTAGTTTTGAAAAGATTGCAATATCGATATTTTTAATTTCTGGGAATTCAATATCGATATTTTTCGAAATTCTAACGCATCAAACTCTATATCGATATATTGGTAACATTTCGATATCTCCGGCCTCAAATGTTACAGTACCAGCATCGATTTAGTCATATCCAA
>KZ868914.1:72644-90451 GCA_003456935.1 Machilis hrabei | reverse complement strand
TAGCTTGGTAAGTGAACGAAAATTTGCGTTTTAAGCGAAACGAAATTTCGCGCTACGCTTCGTTTGGATAAGACAGAATTGATGCTGGTACTGTATATGCGAGAAAAAAATTGTCAGTCTTGCCGCCCTCCAAATTTTGCCGCCCTAGGCCTGGGCCTTGTTGGCCTATGCATTAATACGGCCCTGCTTAAACGCAATTTCAACATCACCATAGTAGCAGCTTCAAGAAATTTCCCGAAAGTAGATTTGTCAAAAAACAGGNTAGAGGCTTCACCGATCGCTTTCGAAAGGCTACAGGCAAAACACTAATTTCTTATAAATGAAGCTTTGCAGTCATTTATTTGGATAAAGGTTTAATACGTTTTAACAGTGGTTGGGGCGTGGATTACCGTCGAGAAATATTGTCTTTCCAGGGTTGAGACACTGATTCGTTAAAGGCAATAGCTACTTTTTCCACACACGTCTTTCGACTACTAATTTTTCCTTCAGTTGAGGGAGTTGCTATTGATAATATGTGGTTTTTAACGTCCTAACGACATTAGAAAAGCAATTTAAGGATGATGAACAATGCTTATTTTGTTTATCAATGGAGATTAATGACGTCACAAACATCCATTTCTAACGCGGCATTCGAACACAGAACCCCAATGTAAAGCTCGGTACACTTACTACTAGATGAGACAGGTCTAATCAATAGAGAGAAAATCGCCCAAAGTGTAAAATATGGCACCGCAGCAAATGAAATTGTTGATCATTCATCTGAGTAAAACTTGTCGACACAGACGGAACACCATGTCCATGCGATTATCTGTGTGGGTTTTTTGTTCGAGAGTAGTGTTCAAAAAATGAGTGTTAACTAACAAGTTTGATGACTCGCAGTAGAAGTGTGTGGGGCCCACGTTTTTAAATTACACTTTTACCTATTCCTCTAATTATAATGTGTTCAAAACGAATTTTTCCACAATCTTCTTGTTGATTCTACAATACCGAGTTTTATATATACAGAGTGCAGGTAAACTTCGTGAAAAAAAATCGTGGTTGAATCGGAGACACGAAGCTACTGTAGTTGAAAATGTCTAATGAACATATAGCCTATGAGGCACCGTTTTAGAGTATTAACCCTTTTTTGATAGATAATCAGAGTCGAGTACGCGATAGTGTATACGTTATGGAACCGGGACAGCCAAGCGCTGTTGCCACGCGCCTTTAAGATTCGCTGTATGGCCCTTGCTTCGGCCAGGCTGGAATAAGGACCAAGCAGCGAAGCGAAGTGACGCGTGGGAACAGCGCTTGACTGTCCCGGCTCCATAACGTATACACTATCGCGCACTCGACTCTGATTAGCTATAAAAAAAGGGTTAATTACTCTAAAATAGTGCCTCCTAGGCCATATGTTCATTATACATATTCAACTACAGTAGCTTCGGGTCTCTGACCCACCACGATTTTTTTTGTTTACCTTTAGCCTGAATAAATTTAAAACTATGGCACTGTTTTCTTTCTCTCTAACTGTGGTTGTAACTTGTCTTTTTACCCCTCTTCTCACAATGGTCGTACTTCATATGACACTTTTAAAACTCTCTGTAAGTAGAGTGGTTAAAAAGAGACCTTCAACCAATACATTCCAAACCAATTGCGTGATGTTATTGATTTTTTAATACTAGAAAACATATTTTTTTCTATTCAAATCCATGACGTGCAGGAAAGACGCATGCTCAGATCAGGTCTTCAACATCACCCTCAAGAAACGAACATCTATCTATATGTTAGTCCTCACCCGACCACATTCCGACAGAAGGAATAATTACGAGAATCATGATTAAGCCCAGACGCAATTTCAGCCGAATTTAGTTCTAATTCCGGCCCCCAGGCATCGTTGCGTGTCACCGAGGAACAAAGGACGACAGTAAAACAGTCGAACGTCGCGTGCTGGCGTGGCCATCACGACCTTGGAATTTGCGTCACGTCCGCCAGAGGCGCCCCTGTCCGCCATTTCATAGAGCCACCTGAGTTCCCAATTACATTATGACATGACATGCATATCAATAAAATCGTGGCAACAAATATGCCACCATCGACGTCACACCCACCCCATCTTCCTCTCACACACAAACAAATGCTCCACTCCCTCGGCCTCTCAGTTCAGCGGGATACAGCAAAGACTCCCCGTCGCTCTGCTGGCCGCAAGTTCAATATGGCCGCCGACTCATAATTAATGATTGGCGAACGAACGATGCCAAAAATTGTTCTTTCTACAGATCTCGCTGGGCCACTATTGTTCGATGGCGAGGCCTCAAGGCAGGGTGGATTTAGAACGAGTATTGGTGATCGATCGCATTTTCTCGGAGGTCAGTTTCATCTTCTGGCTACAGACGAATAAATAACGTGTTGCATTGTCCATATGCGTCTTATGTATTCCTCAAACGAGTTCCTCTTTTGTTTTCTACAATCCTAACAGGGATACCTGGAGCTTTATGAAGAAATACATTTTAGCGCCATTCTAGATACTAAATTAAACGAATATCCAAATAGGTTTTCACTGAAGGTGATGACATATATCTACAAGACCGGTTCGCATTAGTAACAACTTACACTACGTAATTTGATCATCTTCTACAAGATAATAATCTATGACAAGGAGAACAAGAAGCGGACCTACGTTGTATACAACACATCCATCTGCCGTGAGCTATGTTATACTTTCAAATGAGGTAGTAACAGTTTTGTCTCTTTTTGGCCAATGTTAATGTGATTTTACATACTCTATGTCACTTATCTCTACTTCAAAGTCTTTGTTGTAGACCGTGGCCACCTCACGTCAGCCGAACTAAAGTCAACAGCAGCCGTCTGCAACTCCCAAGACCTACCTAAATAAATAGCCAGGTCCTGGAAGCTGCAGTGTGGCTAGTGTTGACTTGAGCACGGCTGACTTGAGGTGCCCCAGTTGACAACCAAGACTAATAAGTAGTGATAAGTGTCACAGAACATTTAAAATCGCATTACCATTGGCCAAGGACTGGCAAACCTAATCGCCTTAATTTGTAAGTGTTCGTCTTTAAATTAGACTAAAGCAATTTCTATTACGGTATGTAAGATGTTGGTTGGTTTGTTGTCACCCTTAGTAGTAGATGTCTGTCCACCTCTATTAAGTATTAATGTGAAGTCACTGCTTAACAGATTTAACCTGGTAGTTTTGGCCACCAAGAAGATTTGTATCTCAGATCTTGATGGACATTTTTTTCAATTTTTGTCACTGGTAGAACTCCCTCTCTTGTTAAAAAAAATAGGCAGGTATTTGTCCTTGCACAATTACGGAGGCTTGTTTGGTCTAGGGTTAAGCGTACCAAATTCTAGATCAATACGCTATGAATTCGATTACCAACTACGTTTATGAGAACTACAGTATCTGACATCTCAGTCGTAATCGTAACTGAACATGATATAATTAGTTCACACTCCCCGAGGTTTAACTCCATGTCCTGGAGTATAAAGGGTTATCCTAGTAATCTACCTGTGAAGCTTATCATATGATCGTAGGCATCTTCCGGGAAGGACGTTAAAAAAGCGTTCGTTATGATAAGTGTTAGATGTCAAAGAACACACCATTTCGAACTGTCGGGTATATGACACATTTAAATCATCCGTAAATTTATGACGTTGATGGGGTTTTCATTAGTTCAAAGTTTTCAAGATCATGGGACCATAAGCTCATTGCAATAACAGTGAACAACCAGCCAAAAAGAAATTGCGTTTTCCAAAGTAGACTGCGCATACCTGGCATATGATCTCAATAGTAGACTTTATAGATGAAGAAAGAGTTTCCAGTGCTGAAATTAAAATTAAATTGCTTCCTACAGACACAACAAACTTCTACCTTAGTGCTGCACACCGTGAGAAAAAGTTCGTTCTCACAGTTAACTAAATCTCTAAATCATCGCATTTTAGCTTAAAATCAGTATATGTGTGTAGGGGACATTTTAAAGACATTGCACGAATGCCGATCTTCGATTGGGTTGAAGAACTACCATCACCTGCGCTGCAAACCACACTTTACTTCCTACTACGCATTCTTTTATAGTCCCATAAACTCAACTCACTAGTTAAGGCTTTTCTCGTGCTGGGTGTGTACACTAGCTTTCGGAAGAGATAATTGGATTGGACAGTCATTTCACTTGAGTTATTCCTAATGAAGCTACAAAAGTAGAGCATTAAAAATGTTTTAGTTCTTCTTGTTACCTACAGGTGTCAACCTAATCAATCACGGGCCGCTATAATTGGATTGCAACTCAAGCAATCAGTGACAAGATAAAAGTCGAAAGGATTTTCTTGTTTAAAGAGATAACTAGACAGTCCAGACTTCTTCAGCGACCGCAAGAGGCACCACTGTGGTGTGGTGACTACCAAACGAGGAGTCGCTGGAATTGCGAGAAGTTGTATGAAAGTGGATGGAGCTCTTTTTGTAATGTTTGTAGATGCCAAAATAGTTCTTATATAGATTCCCAAAATCGTCCTTATTTGTGAGGTGAATTATTTCGGTGGTGCTGACAGTGAAATTCCACGACAACACATTAAGGTAATTGCTTATTCGGGCGTTGAAATCACCCTAGCAATCGCAATTCCCGCTGCGATGGGTGACAGGCGCTGCACCGATTCTCCTATCGGGGCCCTGCTGTGACGCACGACCCTGGCTAACGCGGCTGACCAAGTGCAGTCAATATATTACCGCCCTCGCTCCAGGACGTCGATTGCTTGCCATAGAAAACGTTTGTCAATTTGCTCGTTTAGCGGCTGCCCTCAGCTACTCCTCTTGGACCGCCATTAAACTCTGTCTAAACATGTCCATTCACTGAGTATTTGTCATCTGTTATATATAATGTGGAATGTTCTTACGGCTTATCGAATACTGCTTCACCATTTGATTATGGTGGTCGTTTTTTTTTTCCAGATGGGCCGAGAATGGAGTCATGCCAATTTATATGCAAAATGTTTGGGGTAGTTGCACTCCCCTCCAAAGACCTGATTACGGGGTAAGATGGATATGTTACTGAAAGCTGCATGGCTCTGTTCAACCATTTTGTCATACATGATCAGGATGTTAACTTATTCGTACTGTTATACTTGAATATACAGAGTCATCGAGATAGGTGTCCGTGATTTCAAAATGACATAGCTAAGCTTATAGCAAAGGTAAATTATTTATTAATATACCAAAAGATGCAGAAAACATTCATTTTTTTTACATTACCTAGAAAGTTTCTATATGAGCTCCCCCAGTTGCTCGGCAAATATCTAGTCGATACTCGATCTCCGACCATGTACGCTGAATCATGTCAGGACTCACATTCGTTATCGCGGCGTTGACATGAAATTAAGGAAGCTGACCGACCAAAACGCGTCGAACTTGCTGTGACGATGCTGAATGCAATAGACGACGATGAAAGTTACCTCAACCGAATTTTTTTTAGTGACTCACGACGATGAAAGTTACCTCAACCGAATTTTTTTTTTTAGTGACTCCTGACATGACTCAGCGTACATGGTCGGAGAATAACTATTGCCTAGATGTTTGCCGAGCAACTGGGGGAGCTCATATGGAAACTTTCTAGGTAATGTAAAAAAAAAATGAATGTTTTCTGTATCTTTTGGTATATTAATAAATAATTTACCTTTGCTATAAGCTTAGCTATGTCATTTTGAAATCACGGACACCTTTTTCGATGACCCTGTATAACAACCGCGTTCAGTTTAGATAGTATGTGAGAAACAAAAAAGGGTATGTTCTATCTGGCAATACTTGTACTGTCTGAGAGATATATTATACATCGCAAAAACTATTTTAATAATTGAAAGATACATTTAATCGCCCTCAGCGGGGATGGAAACTAGAACTGTTGGAACCCACTCTCAGCTCAACTAAACCAAATTCGTCTGACCTCCAACACAGCTGTGACAGCGTTAAAAGGCGCAAGAAGTCGTCAACTTGAGCTGGAGAGTAGGTCCCAAATACTCTGGTTTTAATAATATAATTATTCCTTAAAATTACACATCCTTTGTTGAAATAATTGTCAGACAACGAACAATTTGATGTAATATTTAACAACATTAAAGTATTTTTAAAAACTTCATTAAATGTTAATTAAGGTTAAGCATTAAACAATAATCATTAAACGAAAGTGTTCTGTTGTGCCTGGAAGCAACAGCCCTACAAGTGGAGGTTCATAAAAAAGCAGAGTAGTTCGTTGCGTTGCCGGTAGAGCACGCAAAGGTTGGCGTCCGGAGTAGAGTGGCTGTTGTGGTCAGCGGCTTCTATTGAGGTCAAGTCCATTGCAATCCAGGCCGACCGCCTCCGGAGGGGTTACACTTGAACCCTACGGCTCCCGGAACAGGGCGTGGTCCTTCCCAAAAGGAGGTTGGGATGGATCTATTTCAGCTGCCGGGCAGGGATGGTCTGGTTACCTGCTTAACTTAGTTTAGTAAGTGCGCGGAGGAATGAAGGGAGAGCCATAATTGTAACGAACGCGCAAAAAATGGGAGAAACGAAATAAACGAACGAACTTTCTCGTTGAAGCACCATAGTAATAAATACCAGCTGAACAGAATGCATAAGACAAACATCTCTTCGGCAGAATATATTCACTATTTATTTTTTACAGGCTATGGTTACTTTGGTCAAGGGCTCCGAAACACATGCACCTGCAGACAGGTTCAGTTTTTCAAACATACTCTGCCCTGCAGACACCAACTATAAAATACAATTACTTCTTCCCCTAATGTTTACGTCGAATGACTTTACCTGAAAGTCACTATTAGGTGTTTATCTCTGAAAGTGATANGGAGAAATTTCTTTAATTAACGTACANATTNCNATTTANATNTCAGTGTTAAGAGGACGTGTTTACCTTNTGAAGGCTCTGANAAATAACAACGTTGAACTCGGNTATCGACTGTGCAATGAATGAGTGTGATCAAAACATGATTTCAGTAAGGGAAAAATCCACCAGATATGCTTTTTGTGATGGATTTATTCTCGTTTACACACCTGGGGCACTTTAACGAGAGAGGATATCTGCAGTTTTCAGTATAGGAATGATTTTTGAATTGTCCGTCCAAGTAAATCTTGGACTTTATAGTTATTTGTTANTAAGAATCAGCACTACATATCTCCGAAACTACAAAATATTGTCTTGGAGTTCCCCCAAAAATACCGTGATTTTATTAGATCCGTTGAAGGAATGTGAAAATGCTTTCAGATGCACGGTAGAGTATACTTTATACTACATAACAATTAGGCTACGTCAACCTGCTTGGGGGAGTAGGTAGAGTGCCTGACTCCTGTCCCAAAGGTCGTGGGCTCGTAAGACATGGATGTTTGTGCTGTCCTAAGTGTGCACTTGTGTTGTCCTAAGTATGTGCACTCATTGTCGGAACAAAAAGTGTTCATAATCGTTAGTAGATAATGCACCAGAAGTAATGCCAACAGGCGGTTCCTGGTGCAATAACACTAAAAAAAAAAAATCAATTAGGCTACGCTAAAGTCAAGAGTGCTGTGATAGGAAATGGGATCCCAACTCTGGTGAAATGCCTTACAACGTTACAAAATCACAGACTTGTGCAGGAATCATATCCATATATATGTTCGTCACCATCAGGTTGTCTTAATGANAGAGTGTTCGCCTCCCAAACGGGTGTCACAGGTTCAAACCCTGGGGCTCACTGCTTGACGTAAATAAATTATAAAGGGTTATCTTACCAGTATACCTCTCAATCACTCCACGTTAAGGTACAATCGTAGGCGTCTTCCGGGAGGAACATTTAATGGTCGGACCCCATCGTTTTTCAAAATGGTAATATTAATTTGTTCAAATATGGTCATAACAGAACTGAGGCCTTTCAAGCAATTTTTTTACAGCAGAGTCTTATATAGAGTTATTTAAAATTTTCTGCGTGTGCATGTGGTATTAATTATCATCACAAGAATGATACAATACATATTTCACATCCCTAATAGCCAAAGATATATGGACGGTACCATAAAAAATACATCTTCCCAATGTAATGTTGTCTTAAATTTTAAGAAATTACATGTCTTCCCTCAGGTTGCTATGGGNTAAAGTCTTAAAGCCCCTTCCCTATAATAGAAGTATGCCAAATAGTTTTTGCAACAAGAAATACACCATGTTTAATGTGGCCACGTAGGCTCTTTAGTGTGCTACTAATACTAAAAATGTAATGGTGTTTGTAAGAAGCAAATCAACACTTGTAGTCATTTCTTGCCAACACGCTGTAGGCTAAGAAAAAATATGAAATTGGGCCTACTTATCTTGTTGTGCAGTGTGAGAAAAAAATGTAATATTTCAATTGTTCAAGACTCGAAAAGTAATTAACCTCAATCTTTTTGGTCTGAGGTGAGGACGGATCGCCAATGAACTTCCCAATATAAATATAACAATGGCGAAAACGCGGTGTCCCGTTTTGCATTACAAGAGCAGGGTCAAAGGAACCTCCACTACGACATATAATACTCTGACCAGCGCGAGATAAAACGAAATAAAAGAACTTCAACAATGACTTTCAAAATGGACCACGTCACGTCATCAATTAGAGTGTGCCACGGGCTAGAGACTGTCCGCCACAAAAAGAGTAAGGGGGCATCTTTCATCTTGGATGATCTTCCGCGTTCTCTCGCTGCATCTGTAGGGCGAGGTTCTTTTCTCTCCTGTACTCTTCTCAGGTGGAAAACAGACTTATCGCGGCATCACGAGCTACACCCACGTGGCCGAGACCTTAAGAGTCACCTGTCCACCGCCCAACTCTGGTGAAATGCCTTACAACGTTACAAAATCACAGACTTGTGCAGGAATCATATCCATATATATGTTCGTCACCATCAGGTTGTCTTAATGANAGAGTGTTCGCCTCCCAAACGGGTGTCACAGGTTCAAACCCTGGGGCTCACTGCTTGACGTAAATAAATTATAAAGGGTTATCTTACCAGTATACCTCTCAATCACTCCACGTTAAGGTACAATCGTAGGCGTCTTCCGGGAGGAACATTTAATGGTCGGACCCCATCGTTTTTCAAAATGGTAATATTAATTTGTTCAAATATGGTCATAACAGAACTGAGGCCTTTCAAGCAATTTTTTTACAGCAGAGTCTTACATAGAGTTATTTAAAATTTTCTGCGTGTGCATGTGGTATTAATTATCATCACAAGAATGATACAATACATATTTCACATCCCTAATAGCCAAAGATATATGGACGGTACCATAAAAAATACATCTTCCCAATGTAATGTTGTCTTAAATTTTAAGAAATTACATGTCTTCCCTCAGGTTGCTATGGGCTAAAGTCTTAAAGCCCCTTCCCTATAATAGAAGTATGCCAAATAGTTTTTGCAACAAGAAATACACCATGTTTAATGTGGCCACGTAGGCTCTTTAGTGTGCTACTAATACTAAAAATGTAATGGTGTTTGTAAGAAGCAAATCAACACTTGTAGTCATTTCTTGCCAACACGCTGTAGGCTAAGAAAGAATATGAAATTGGGCCTACTTATCTTGTTGTGCAGTGTGAGAAAAAAAATGTAATATATCAATTGTTCAAGACTCGAAAAGTAATTAACCTCAATCTTTTTGGTCTGAGGTGAGGACGGATCGCCAATGAACTTCCCAATATAAATATAACAATGGCGAAAACGCGGTGTCCCGTTTTGCATTACAAGAGCAGGGTCAAAGGAACCTCCACTACGACATATAATACTCTGACCAGCGCGAGATAAAACGAAATAAAAGAACTTCAACAATGACTTTCAAAATGGACCACGTCACGTCATCAATTAGAGTGTGCCACGGGCTAGAGACTGTCCGCCACAAAAAGAGTAAGGGGGCATCTTTCATCTTGGATGATCTTCCGCGTTCTCTCGCTGCATCTGTAGGGCGAGGTTCTTTTCTCTCCTGTACTCTTCTCAGGTGGAAAACAGACTTATCGCGGCATCACGAGCTACACCCACGTGGCCGAGACCTTAAGAGTCACCTGTCCACCGAGTAATGGATGGCGTTCAGCCATGCGCAAATACTGACGATGTGAGTCGACGTTCGATTAAAATTGGGATAATGCTGTCACACCGAGATCAAACAAAATGCGTGCAAGGCGTGAAGTACTTCGCGAGCGGAAATCATTTGCCAAAGCTANAAAAAGTGACTGACCTTCACTCGATTACTATCCAGGAGACCTTCACTTCTTCTTGCTCGCCTACACTTACGCAATAATGGGTGATGCTAATGTGTGGTTTCAACTGTTCGGTTATTTCATAA
Source organism: Machilis hrabei (assembly GCA_003456935.1). Lineage (NCBI taxonomy): Eukaryota > Metazoa > Arthropoda > Insecta > Archaeognatha > Machilidae > Machilis > Machilis hrabei. Next base: position 80,132 of record KZ868914.1, on the reverse strand, counting down.
AGATGACCATTAACTANAGGCNCTATTCCTAACGGAGACTAAAAGACAATTACAAATAGCCAAGCCGTACGTGGATCTCGAACCCACGACTTGCCGATCTGGAGTCAGGTTCACTGGTTACCAATCCACTGAGGTTCGATCGCAGTTAAATAAGGGGCTTCATACATCATTAAACCAGGCCTGATATGAACTAATCTTCAGTTACATTCAGTTATGGTCCAAATCAACTTCTGTTAACCCTTTCGTAGGCAAAGGCAACATACTTGCCACCTAAATCTCTATAGGCCTACATTCTCATGAGGTGTAGGTTTTTATTTAACCCTTTCGTACGCGAAGGCAACTTATTTGCCGCCTAAATCTCTATAGGCCTACATTCTCATGAGGTGTAGGTTTTTATTTAACCCTTTCGTACGCGAAGGCAACTTATTTGCCGCCTAAATCTCTTTACAAAGATACTTATGTGGTGTACGTTTTATTTAACCCTTTCGTAGGCAAAGGCAACATACTTGCCACCTAAATCTCTATAGGCCTACATTCTCATGAGGTGTATGTTTTTATTTAACCCTTTCGTACGCGAAGGCAACTTATTTGCCGCCTAAATCTCTTTACAAAGATACTTATGTGGTGTACGTTTTATTTAACCCTTTCGTAGGCAAAGGCAACATACTTGCCACCTAAATCTCTATAGGCCTACATTCTCATGAGGTGATGGTTTTATTTAAATTTAAATAAAAACTTACACCTCATGAGAATCTATAGAGATTTAGGTGGCAAGTATGTTGCCTTTGCCTACGAAAGGGTTAACCGGCCGACCTGTCATGCCTAGTGGCTAGTGTTCCAAGCTCTAGCGGGGTTGAGGTTCGAATCCCGTGTGAGGCATGAATGTTTGTGATTGACCATTCATCCTAAATTTTCAAAATTAGCATGGTTCATCGTCGTTAAATGGGTCATCAAGGGTCGATATGACGTTAAACACCACAAATCATCATCTTCTGTCATCCTAAATCATGTTGTCTACTAAGTATTGTTTTTGACTACCATCACTCAGCTAAAACTATAAGTGTCTTTAATTTCCTTACCGGCTTTCGTACGAGGAGTCGGGGATTTTATTTCCACACAAGGCTGGATGTTGTGAGTGTCATTAAAAAATGACACATATGATTTCGGCAGGATGTAAAACACCACTCATCATCATAAAATTCCTTAGCACTTAAGAGAGTTTGTACTTACAGCAATGTTGTGCTAGGATCTCCAATCACCCGAGATATGGGCTTTGAGGAAGGAGGCCGAAGAGGTCAATGTTGCCACGCTTATCTAGTTCACCAATCCTTCAGAAATTGTGCTACTGGACACTTTTTTGAAAAGGCTCATAATAATGTAATCGTCCCTGGCCATTGAGCTTAGCAACTCTGGCCAACGTGACCGTTTAACAAGTGCTGGAAACTGGGTGCTTAAGGTCGTACAGGATCCATCTACTAAAGTGGCCACAAATGTTAGGTGCTAAAGCACCGGAAGTAATGCCAACAGGCGGTTCCCGGTGCATAACCCTAAAAAAAAAGGATCCATCTACTAAGAGGCGTTGATACGTTGTCATTCAATATAAAATACTATCTTTAAATTATTATATGAGAATGACATTTTGATTGATCGAACGAAGTAAGGTTAAACTTTACCCGATGGATTCTTAGTTTAATGTCTTTTATCAATCTACACGCCCGAAGATAACTTAGTAAGGTGTTAGAGGGCATTGAGTAGATTAAGTCAGCCACCATCTTTAACCAAAATGGTGACACGTAGTCTTCCGTACTATTTAACGGGTTTCAATTACTGTCGTGCAGGTCATTAACACTTTCTACTTTTGGTTAGCGAGAACCACATGATCATTCAACCATTTTTTTTAAAGCGGCAATTTTGGAATTGGATATATGTTCCGTAAATTTCTAACGACTTTCAATAGTGTTTATACATTGCAAAATTCAGAAGCTCATTCTGCGTTCATGAAAGATTAGGGTAGTTGGTCAATATATTCGGTACTGTTCACGGGGTTTATTTTTTTTTTTTATTTTTTTTTTTTTACTGGGGCAGGTAAGTCGGGGAAAGAGCTGAGACAACTAGTACTTAATAAATAACAATAGCACTTGAGGCGAGGGTCTTCTCAATGCCTTATAATATACAATTAAAAAGGTTCTAGCTATCATTCATGCCCTTATACAAACTCCAACAGCAAACAATAGCCTGTAGTTTTTCTTGTTGTGCAATTAAACACCGAAATAATTACTCCAGAAGATTATAAATAATTCCCTTTTTTTCCTACTTTATGATTAAGTACTTAAGCGAAATTATAACTTCTGCTGCCGTTGCAGACACTGTATGATAATCATCTCTTTCTCAATAGGAAAAAAGGGAAGATACAAAACAAAGGATAAACTCTTTCTGGGTAGTCCAGTAGCAGTCCATTGTGATCTACTTGAACTCATCTACCTCTTCTAACGATCCTTAAAAAAGTCAAACCGTGGACAAACAGACNGACAAATGGATGACGGTCTATGCAATAAGAGTGAGCGACNATCTCATCTCAAATGAAAAACGAAGACACCANAAAAAGTAGGTGAAAATGACTGCTATCATTAAATTAAATATTTTTTGTGGTNCCCAGAAAAAAACAATTCAAGTNTGCGGTGCCTCTGTGGACTAAACGCGTTATTTGGGTTCTGCGAGTGATGNATTCNCCTTTGTAGGCAGGTTTTCAGACTAAAAAATACTGGTGCCGTTAAAATAGCTACAAAAAAGGAGATTAGCACTAAAGTAATTACACAAGTCGTTAATGGAGTACGATAATGGTACATATTTTAATGTACTGTTTTGTGAACAAGGTAATTTACCGAGACATCTAGAAAAATCGCAACCACTACTAAAAAATNAGAGGAATTTGAATCCCCAACCACAAATAAGGAACTACGGTACGTGCGAAACTTTCACCATAATAAAAAAAAAAATGAAGGTATACTTTACAATTCTCCATCCACCATAATTTGAACAATTTGTAAATTTACGATAAAAACTCAGTGATAGATATGGCAGCATTGTACTCGCCACTTAAGCTCAAATTACAGGAATCGTTTCCGTATTTTATGTTCTAGTTCTGCACCAGCTGAACCAGAACGATGCACTCTGTAACAATTTTACGACAGTGAAAAATGCATGGCTCAAAGCAAATCATAGGAGGTATCTAAAGTTACTAAGGGCACAATGCTGTCACGTTTGAATGGATAATAAGTTGGTTTGCAATCTTAAATAACGAAGGAAAATTGATCAATACTATAGTCTTTGGTACACTGACTGGGGTGATCTGGGAATAATATTGTTATGACTTAATGGTCCCACGATTCTAACAGTTTACCTCTAACAGAGCTCCCATTCACGTCGTAATGACGCTTCCGTATGATTGGATTTTTTCTATACTACTTACTTGTACATTGTCCATTGCCTGGTTAGCTCTACTTACTTGCAACGTTTCGAGAGATGTCTCTGTTCTCGTTATCAGACTTCTCGCGATCCACAGTCGACTGCAGATCGCGAGATCGTGGGTTCGAGTCCCAGAGTGGACAGAGAAATTGCAGACCAATTCTCAGAAGCGATTTCAAGAAGTCTGATGACGAGAACAGAGATATCTCTCGAAACGTTGCAAGTAGAGCTAACCAGGCAATGGGCAATGTACAACTAAGTAATACTACAAACATTAATCAAAGTTTGTCAAAAACACCGAGATAATAAATTTGTGAATTTTGCCAATCTTTCAATATACAGTATAGCCAGTGGTGGGCTGTTTTATATCGAACACTTCTAATGGACCCCACTTTTAATGTCCCTCCCGGAAGACGTCTACATCATACGTCAATGGGGTGTACTTCAGTCAGAACTACAGGATAATAAACCTTTATACTCAGGGATTTGAACCCGGGACCTCCACGATCAGGAGGCGAGCACTCTACCATTAAGCCAACATGTCGGTCCTGAATATAAAGCGTTATCCTAAAATCCGCCGACTTGCTTAGAGAGCCAGCTTGCTTGGTCTAGTGGTTAGAGCACCTTACTCTGGACCGAGGGGTTGTGGGCTCGAATCCCGCGTAAGGTATGGATGTTTGTGATGTTCATTAATCATAACAAGAATAGCTTACCGTCCTTAAATGGCCCATCAGGTGTCGTTTGGACGTTAAACACCAATCATCATCATCAACGTTCATGCAGAGTTTACCCTTTTCCGTAATCCCGAGAGCAATGGGCAAGTAGGTTTAAAATAGGCCCCTATCCCACACAAATCTTTGCACTCGAAAGAATGTGTAAATNATAGTCCCTAACTTATTATTCAATTAATTTAATGTAATCTTTGTACAGACCCTGAAGTAAGAAACTAATATATTAACTCTATCTTGTTTAGACAACTCACTGGTATTACCAAGATCTTCCTGGTACTTTACGGGTAATCGCAATACAATAGAGTCCCTATTAGGAAAGACAAGCTCCTGTCTTCATAGCTCTTGCTAACGATTAGCATTTGAATCGAGCTGCTTCTGAATCAATCTCGAATCGATATTGATCGAACAAGGTCTTGAAGAATGTACTCATAATAGCTGGTGTTATCCTTGGAACGAACCGGTTAGCAGAAAGCAGAGAAAGGGGATGAATAAACCTTCTTTGAACATCTTAATGAAATTGTGCTAGAACGATCAAGAAGCTGATTAAACTAACACGTTACTCATGTATGCGATTTTTTTTTTCGGTTTGATAGTGTGGCATAAAGTAATATCGATGTTAGGGCGTTATTATATCTCGCATCTGAAGCATTGACGGCTCTTGGCAGATTCGCTGTTGGCGTCCTGCCAAACTGTATTTATATACAGGAGTACATTTCTACGAATACGTTATCACGCTTACGTAGTGTTAAGGTTTGAAAAGACCTGCGTTACAGCTTAGTTACGCATGTAGCTATATCGTAGAACAAACACAGTTTAGCAGCCAAACCAGTTTCACTTGATAAATGACTTTTGCCACCGTCAAGACTCACCATCAACATTATCAGAATTGTTTACAGCATTGAATAAGGCGTGATATCAATGAGTAATCAGGTTTGTGACTTATGTTTTGAGTGCTGCAATTGAAATACTGCTGAAACGTTGCTATTGCTATTGGTTTATGGTCCCACTGTTTTGACATCTCAGGTCTAATGGAGACCCCATCCGCGTCGTAAGGACGCTTCAGGATAACTGAATTTTGAATTTGCCACTCAGCCGACACATAGCCGGAGGTAGGATCTTTTAGGATCTTTTACATCGAACACTTATCGATGGGACCCACCTTTAACGTGCCTCCCGGAACACGCCTACGATCATACCTTAGTGTGGAGTGCTTCACAGGCAGACTCGTAGGATAACCCTTTTTACCCAGGGCTAGGAGCCNGCCCCGAGGTTTGAACCCGGAACCTCCCGATCAGGAGCGAGCACTGTAACCANTAGGCCAACCTGTCGGTTGAAACGTTGAATTATATCCCTAATGTAAACTTCATACGTTGCACAATAGCCCCAAAACCATGTACAACAATGTGTATAATTTATTTATATTTACTTGACTTGTAAGTAGGCATATGGTGTCGACGCGCCGTAAAACACCACACATCATCATGTAAGTAGGCAAATCCAATGTAAAAACGTATTTCTGTATTGTATCGAGCATTTTAATGAAATTCTATAACAACAGTGTCAATGGTGCTTAAGAATCGGGCTTGACTTAAAGTGCGGGAAATTGCTATTTTAGTTAGATTTTTGGTCACTATTACCAAACAAAGACTGAAATGGTAAAAATAGCACACTACCTCAATTCAAAGTTCTCCCCTTTAGATGCTGGTGCACGATTTGTTAGAACCTACAGTCTAATAAGTGCGCAATCTGTATTCTAATGAAAATCAGACCTTATTTCATTACAACACAGATTGCGCACTTAATACACTATGGTTTTTAATAAATCGTGCATCAGCATGTAAAGGGGAGAATTTTGAAGTGAGGTAGTGTGCTACTTTTCCATTTCAGTCTTTGTTTGGTAATACTGACCAAAAATCTAACTAAAATAGCAATTTCCCGCACTTTAACTTAAGTCGGCTCTTAATTAATCTTACTTACTGACATGCTGTCTCATTATTTTACAACTTAATATGTATAATAATACCATTCACGCCTTTATTTTGATGTAAAGAAAGCAAGAATGACTGAAAATCGAAAGCTCGCATCTGACCTTATTGAGAGTCTCTTCACAGTTCCACTATTGTTCGAGGGGAAGAAGAAGAAAAACAATTGCAAATCAGTGAGCGTTAACATCGGTACGCATTGTGCCTGTTGTTTGGCTGTAGTGGGAAATACTTTTCCAGTAGGCTAAATGAACGAGAAAGTTTGTGGGAACAATTCAAGAAGAAACAGTAGTGTCCTAGTTTCTCATAGCAAGGCCGTTAGTGTCATTAGAACAATTAAAAGTGTTGAACTTGGAAAAAGAAGAAGCGCCGAGCGGACATTGTCACCTCGCGATTGATTGAGTGCAGGTCGGCAAGTGAGAGTTCATACTGTCGCTTTGCAGGTTTCACTTGTTCTGACTACTTCTTCTTCTTACTCCCCTCGTCAACAACCAACCAAACAGGCGGGAAAAGTGGATTCGCAAGATAACTGGATCAGTCTTAGAAAAAGGCGTCTACTCTCAAAAATCGTACTATGGCTCTCAACATTCAAGGAAAGAAGTAAGACCGCAACAGTAAGTAAAAAAAAAACACTTTCGTTACACAGAAAAACAATCGAAGAAAGTTTATTTGCCCTGCTTCTTGTACAATAACCACAACAAGTTCAGCAAAAGTGATAGCACTCACTACGTACTCATGACAATTACTTTCGTTTGCATTGGCTATTGTTACGAATGTACTTGTAAAAGTCTTGATAAAATGATGGTACTACNAACAAAATCTTATAAGAATTGTGGGAAGTTCAACTGTAATCGATTTTTTAGCTGGTATGAAATGTAGGATTGTAAATAACATACACTATATATTAAAAATTCATAGAAATTTAATTATAGACCTACCTGCCTCAAGAATAACCAAAGTGTAAAATCAAACCACAAGTTAGCTGAACAGTTAATGTGGTCGACTCCTGGTTGGTAGGCCCAGGGTTCAAACAAACTTGCCTTGAATATAAAGGGGTATCCTGCGATTCTGAATATTTAATGCGATATCGAAATCGTATTCCGGGAGGGACGTTAAAATTGGTGTCCCAACGATAAGTGTTTGACACAAAAAAGCCCATTGTCGGATGTATGCGGGCCAGCAAGCGCTGTTGCCACACTTCGCTGTTTGGCCCTTGCTCCGGCCAAGGAATAGCGCGCCAGAGCGACGCGTGGCAACAGCGCTTGGCTGACCCATCCCCATTACGTAAACAGTATCGCGCTCTCAAATCT
>KZ868913.1:104685-118897 GCA_003456935.1 Machilis hrabei | reverse complement strand
AACATATCGAATATTTTTTTCACAATTATTGCTCAGTCCGACCACCCCTCTAACGCCCATATAACCGGTTCACGTTGTTTCCGACCATCCTGTATATATATATACAGGGTGCAAAAGGACCTCACCGATAAACTTTAAGGGATGATAGGTAGTGCCAATACAAGTCGATATTCAAGAGTGACAAATTTTTTTAGTTGCCCCATTTCCGAGATAAATTAATTTTTCGAAATTGTGATAAATGTGGCAACACTGTAAAAAGAAGAATATATCTTCATTTAGTAATTTACAAGGTTGGTCGCTGTTGATACCGAATGGGTCAGGCGTAATGGTTTTGTTCTAGTATTTTGTACATTGTGTGCAAAAAGTACCGGGTTCGAAACTCCAAATGAACGATTTTATTTACAAAAGGCGTACAAAACGAGAACGCTACATTAAAAGAGAGAAGATACGTATTACTGGGACGCCACAAACATTAAGGAGAGCTTGGCCTTTATTCACTTTCATCTCAGTTACACTGAGCACTGTAGTTTGCTGTTGTTCTGTGTAGTTCACTTTCAGTCCGTCTTATCATCTCTGTCACACCTCAGTACAGTACAGTGCGTACGTAGGTTTGTTGTTGTTGTTTTGATTTTAGGAGCTTATGGCCGATTTTGCTGTGACCCCACTAATTTTTGTGGCTTTCCATTAATCAGTCTTTGAAAATAAAATTGTTGTGTTGGAGTTTCGAACCCAGTACCTCTTGCACACAAAGTACGAGAATGGAGCAAAAACGTTAACCCTGAGCCATTCGGTATCAACAACACCTAGGTTTCTAAATGAAGATATATTCTTCTTTTTACAGTGTTGCCACATTTATCGCAATTTCGACAAATTAATTTTTCTCGGTAATAGGGCGACTAAAAAAAAATGATCACTCTTGAATATCGTATTATATTGGCACTATCTACCATCCATTAAAGATTGTCGGTGAGGTCCTGTTACACCCTGTATATATGTTTGTTCGGAGTGGGACGATTTGGTGCGGCCGTTTTGGCTCGGCCGTTTTGGCTCGGCCGTTTTGGCGCGACTGTTTTTGCGTGACCGTTTTGGCGCCAGGAACATTTTGGCGCTGGCCGTTTTGGCGCTGCAAAAGAATATTCACACACATGTAGTAGCCTTCATATTATACCAGGGCTCTATTTGAACAAATGGTACTTACTTACTACTCTTTTACTTAAAAGCTTCACGTTATACATTTTCCGTTTCATAAATGTTAGCCTATGTTAATTGGCATTATCTAGTTTAACTAAATGAATACTTAAGTGAACCATAGTAATAATTTCAACAAATAGCTTCATTTGGTCATTTAAAACTATTTATTTACAATATACAATTGATAAATGTTGAGATTAGACTAGATAAGATGATAAGAAAAACACATACGTAAATACAACGATGAGTAGTGACAAAACTCAATTTCCTCCCTCATTGGGTCATTAAAAGAATGTGGAATGTAAGCGATGAAGACTACAAGCACAGGAACAAGAAAAAAGATGCAGTAAATGTGATTTCAAAATCGGTAAATATCGANGAATAAGAAGTTTTAAAAAAATTCACAACCTGAAATCACAATATATGAGAGAATTGGCAAATAGATGATTTAGATAGGCTATGCTATGAAGATGAATCAAGGAGGATAGAGAATCTCCTGTACCTAAGTTATTCCAAGCTTTTCGGCTGGGGAAATTGAATCTCTGAAATTAGTATTTTGATTGGAAATTTAAGGACCAATCATATTGAGCAGCTGATCGAAATTAGTTGGAGCATGCGAATAAAGTTTCTAAATTCTTGAACATCACTAATTTGAAAGTCATTCATAATAGAACTGTACCGCCTGTGACTTTCACGTTGAGACAATAAGCTANATTTTGTACGTTTCTTTTTTACACCACTTATTACATACGCAGCAACGGCACACATTAGTAGTTCATCATCCAAATCCATATTGTTGACTAATACAGAACAAAGCCACAAGTGTATAGTGTAAACGCGAAAATTCCAGATACATGTAGCTTCATAAATGTACCCAGATACAAGTTTCCAGCTACATGTATCTGAATACATGTTCTGTAAATTGTTCCTAGTGTAAGCGTATCTTAACATGTCTGACTAATTAGCTTAACCNTTGACTTGCGAGTTTTCTTAATACAACAAGATACACAAATAGTTTTTCCACCACACTGTACTCTGTANTTTAAAGCCTAATTGCTCTGTTTTATGTGGAATACTTGTTAATTTTGTGAAAAACACATTTCAAAAGTTTAAAGCAGGATAATAAAAACCAGATNTTTCATATATTTATTGCTTCTACGTACGAAAAATAATGTGCTCTTGAATTAGCTGAATAATTATTATTTAACTTATTCCTTTTTTGAATTGGTGCCAAAAGAGCCGGCGCCAAAACGGCCGGCGCCAAATTGGCCGCGCCGTATCGTAACAGACTGTGTGTGTCTTTACATACATATTTAGTACAAGTTTATTATCCATGTACAAGAGTTTTGTTGAAACAATTAATCAAGTTTATAACTGATTATTATTAGCATAGTTTTAATTTAGATCCTAATTTATTTTAATTTCTTTTAATATACTATTTTATGATCGTATGCTAATAATAATCAATTATTAAACTTTATCGATCAAGAAACCATGATGAATTCTTTAATTTCTTATTCTAACTACTTGCAAAAGTTTTGATTTACGTTTTACATTATTAACTATTGAAGTTCATATTTGTGTACTTGATTTGATATAAGAGTGTTTAATTTTTGTATGGGCATAAGTTAACCAATAGTGTGAACTTGAATTTACTTTTATATCTTCAGTTATAATGCTCGTATAGATTACGCTTTAAACAAAACATATTCACTGTTCTTGTTCTAAAAATGTCGTGTCGCTAAATTTTATATTTTTCATATACTACATATAATTATAAATGTATTAATATTAATTACGTTTCAGACTGTGTCACTTTTCACTTTTCGTCACCCAGGATTTGTAAACATTCCATGACGTATGTCTGACTGTACTATAATTTCACACTGGTATCCTTAGTAAAATTACATTGTACTAATTTCTTTTGTTTCAATAACACGAAACATAACGGGTATCCCCCCCCCATTTGGCCTCTCGAAACTTTCGTTGGCAAGACCCTCGAAAACTAGTCAATGTATAGTATTTTATTTCACGTTATTTTTTTCTAAATTTTAGATGTTTTAAGATTTTAAAAATAATTAGGTTCAAAAATAAATCGGTTGCACACCCTCTTTTAATTTTCTGACTAATATACAAGTATTGGGAGTTCCCGGGTTCAAATCTCGGGCTGACTCCCAAGTCCTGGATATAGAGAAGGTTATCCTACGAGTTTGTCTGTGAAGCACTCCACACTAAGGTATGATCGTAGACGTCTTCCGGGAAGGACGTTAAAAGTGGGTTCCCATCGATAAGTGTTCAATGTAACAAAACCCACCACCGACTATGTGTCGAGTGAGTGGCAAAATTCAATAATCTCGAAGCATCGTTATGTGATGCACACGGGGTCTCCATTAGACCATGGAATTAAAAAACTTTAAACAAATATATACAAGTAAAAACAGAGAAAGATAAGTTTACTAGGTTGCTCAATTTACTCATTCCGAAATAGCTTAAACTACTTTAAGGTGATAGTCGAGCATATTACATTCTCATAAGGCGAGCAGACGTATCTTTGGGTGTATTAATAGAGATAAATATGAGAGGTACAGTACAGACCTGAAAATTATACCACTAATAAGTGCAAAGCCTAAACTAGGTCATCAGCACACTGATAATAATTTTGAAAGTGATTTTTGGAACAAATAATTAAGATTGAAAAGCTATAAAACCATTATTATGGACTACCTCAAACGTGCGAGAAGAGTGTAATGTGAAAAAATATTGCTTAACCAAAAATAACATAAACTTCATTACGAACGTAAAACCTTAAACTAAGTACTGGTATGTATTTAATTTTGTTTATGTAAACAACAATGCAAAAACAAAATATAGTTGTCCATTCAGCAACAACTTAAAATATTCGCTCCTACTGCTTAGCCACACCAATCTTAAACTTTTTTATCTCGTTGAGCCGAGCTTTCTGGTCTAGTTGCTTTGCTACCGAGCTACAGACCGGGGGTAGGCGGGTTCGAATCCCGCGTAAAGTATGGATTTTTGTGGTGTTCATTCATCTTCATTAATAAAAATAGGCATTGTTAACCCCTTCCCTGATTTTGACGTGACGTCCACTTCCAACTCTGTTTTCAATACATCTGAATGTCTCTGNGACTCATNTTTTAGTTTGTGCAAGGAGTTCCCCNCGTTGCCGCTAGATGGCAGGAGCTGCTTCACTTGTAATTTTCCAGTAAAGCACGTGCTAAGTGGTGTAAACAAAGTGTTGTATTTGTAAAACTACGCATTTTTTACATTTTTCGAAAAAAAAATGATCAGGGAAGGAGTTAATTGTCGTTAAATGACCCATCAGGTGTCGATACGACGTAAACACCAAATATCATCAGCGTTAAGTTTGTTGAAACGTGAGTTAATTCCGTTACATCCGCTTTAGATCACTAATAAACTTACATAAATAGTACACAACAAGAAAAAAGTCATTCACATACACTGTGACACCTTTTACTTCGTGATAACGTTCTTAGATATACCGGCTTGTTTATCTAGTTATTAAAACGTCAACTACATTCACCAGACACGATTGCTTGGACATTTTAAAAGCTCGTGAGAATATGGTCCTACCCGACTGTGGTTGAAAACGGGACACAAGTAAGGAAATGTAATCCGATCAAAGTCTGACAGGGACTGAAAGGGTTTAAGTCAGGAACTTAGCACAGGGTCCGTTGCAGCACAACTTCAGACAGGAACTTTGGATGTTCAGATCTCTCATACCATATTTACTTTCTGATAAACCTTAGTTTTCCTCAAGACTGTGGGTTTTAAAGTTGGGTGCAGCATATAGGCCTAACTATCTACCTTTGAAAGGCTGGAAGTTGAGGAGTTTCAATGATACTTTAGTACAAAAAAAACTGCGTATTTTTTACAAATACAACACTTAGCACGTGCTTTACTGGAAAATTACAGGTGAAGCAGCTCCTGCCATCTAGCGGCAACGCGAGGAACTCCTTGCACAAACTAAAAGATGAGTCTCAGTGACATTCAGATGCATTGAAAACAGAGTTGGACGTGGAAGTCACGTCAAAATCGGGGAAGGGGTTAATTAATCTAAATGGAAAACATGTAAAATATTATGTCTATATTTATTACCTCCTTGTTAAGTGATTTTCATGACTAAATCTGGTTAAAATAAAAATAGGAAAGAAGCAAGAAGAGAATCAGTAAGGACTTCACGTTCAGCAATTCCTCTCTCCTCCCAATAAACATCCACCGCTTACCTTCAGAGTGGCAATAAAAGTGTAGGTATTCAATTGACTTCTACCTCTTTGGAGCCTTTTTACTTCTCTCTATTCCCTACAGCCCCAAGATAGCTTACCTGTGTGATCCAACCTAATACATACAGTCCCTTATTGTTCTGTAAACAAAACGTTATAGTTCGATGCTACTCTGAATTATCAAGTTACAAAATACGAGAGGCAGTCAGATGAAAAGGTGACGACGGTTGCAGCGGAGAGGGCAGCATTTTGTTGGTTGATGTATGAGTCATCATGCAAATGTGTATCGTTACCACCCGGTCACGTGATTTGAGTAGGGGGCGCATATAAAGTGTCCCGTCTGTCGTGCTCTCGTACAGTATACGTTAATAACATAGGCAACATACCTATTGAAAATTTGTAACGTATGTCCAACGTTTATGGCCAAGACTGTTTTTCACACAAAACTGTGAAAAAGTGGAGTGTGCGGTTCCGTGGAGGCCGTGAAAGTGTGGCCGATGATTGCCCGGTCAGGCAAACGTCGTAATCACTTCGCAACTCATTCAACAGGTGGACGAACTTGTTAAGGGTTGTAGGTTCACTTCGGACGATGATGTCAAAGACACTGTGACGGATTAGTTGCTGTCACAGCCCAATGACTTTTATCAACAGGACATACATCGCCTTCCTCAACAATGGGACAGCTGCCTGATTCTGATTCTTTAAGTAAATAGAATTAAAAAGTAAAAAAGAAAGGTGATAGGGAAAAGTAAAGATGTGTTAAGGTATATATGATTGAATACTAAAGTCTCTGTAGACTACTGCATCTCTTCAAGCTCATGGCACTTTCTTTTAAGGTAGGAACAATACTTCAACATCTGCACCTCTCGGCAACTTTTCATTTGACTGCCTCTCAAATATACTAGTAATGGAGTATAAAAACTGTCAGAACACAGAGCTCTAAAAAAACTGGAGGAAGACGTGTGGAATATCAGCATGACTGGAACACAGAACTGAATGAAGTGAGATCTCAAAAGTTGTTTCTTAAAAGGTAATAAAATTTATGTAGCTTATGTGCTGCTAATATTCAAGTACAATTATTTGTCCATTACAAGTCGTTAATAAATGCTGGTTACATACGGTACAATGTAAAGAGCTTTAGAATGACTGCAGAGTAATATGCTTTTGTATACATCCAACTAACACTTTCATTTACTTCAAGTTACAGTTTTTCAGACCACATAATCAGNAATCATGTCTTGGATCGAAGACCCAGGAGCAGATATGTTTCGTCAGTACAACCTGAGTGCCCTTGGAATGGACGAGGCATATCTGAACATCACATCAAATGTTGACTCTCTTCTTTGGTTGTACACTTTATCAGAAGATTGTATACGAGTGAGTAGCCTAACAGTAGCCTCTTTTTAACTTCGATTGTTTTCTTATCTCACTACGTTAACGTAATATTAGCAACACGTCAAAAAACTTTAAAATAAAAGTGATACCCTACAACACTAAGATACACGTAAGTTTTGATATCCCTTTATATTAATGTAATAGCAACATGTTGGACTCTTTTTAAATATAAATAAAGACTCTCCAATACTCTAAAATCAACAGACATAATAATTTTCTTTCTGCTAATAGTCTTTTTGTAACAATACTAAAAGATAATCGCTGGGCACTGAATCATTTTACAATATATCCAACTCAGACAAAATCATATTTATTTAAAATTTTAGATCAAATGATATTTTATGTTGATAAAGAAATAAAGATAGACGATACAGGAGTGGTTAAATTTACTTCTAAAATAATTAGTAAAATGAGTGAAAGTTAGTTTTCCCAAAGGGTATTATACGATATTTTAATAGGTTTTGTAATAGTAACTGCCACCTAACAATACAATCTGAACCAATAAAGAACGATGACTATTTTATATAATGTCATTTTTATGTGTGGACTCGTAGGATACACAAACATTATGAGATCAGATGATTACTTGTTGGAATAGCTTTGCCTGTTAGAGATATTCATACCCCGAGAGTATAAAAGTAAAATGCCTGATTTTTTATTACTTTTCACAGAAAATATAGTAAATCAAGTGATTTCCAACGATAATGACAACGAATGTATGATGAATATGCAGATGAAGTTTCTTGCAAGGTCTAGTGGACAAAATATCAGGTTATAGATGAAGAGATGTGGGTTCAATCAATTCCTAAGACGGGTGTTTCATGTGTGTATTTTCTATCGCATATCATCTCCACAATAATGACAAATATGGTCATAACTGCTGGTTAATCAACCCTAATTAGGAAAGAGGTGTCGGAAGGACGTGAAACAACAAATCAACATAGTAGTGTTCTATAAAACACTAAAATTGGCCCCACGTTGGGCGCCAATTGTAGTGTTTCATAGAACACAACAGCTTATCATTTTGATAAGCGATTAGGTGAATATTAATACATGAAATGAATACAAGATAAAAATCTATGATTTCCCAAATTCGCAATATATACTCGTATGGTATAATCACCATTCTTACAACATTGCAATCAATGTTACTACAAAAATTACATTTCCAGTTACCGAATGTGTTCTTAAGAGTTCAACTATTTTGTTCAGTAGCCTACTAATACGTATAATAATGTCATATTTTGTAATCTGTTTCCGTTTGGCTTCTATAATTATTAGTTCTGTTTTGTACCAATGTCTTGAAGAAACTCTGCCATCTCTTTTCTTTCTGTTAAAGCGCATTTTTGAAGCTTCTTCCTACAAATCCTTTAATGACTGTTCTCTCTCAACATGCCGTGTATACTTTTCACGTTTGAACTTTCAGTTTGGACCATATAGGCCTACATAAGACAAATGCTCAATGGCTTCGTTCGCGTCCATCCGTTTCTTAAAGCCAGTAAAATATAGAGTATCAAATCTTTCTAAGAAAGTATATTTTCTGTTGATTAGAAGAGACGCTTGCTCTTATTTTAAAAAGCTTCTCACATTGTTAATAAACCTGGATTTAAGCTGTCTATACATTAAATGTTTTCCTTTGCATGTTTGTACTAACTTGGAAAACCACTGAGCTCTGGTCATGGACGTGAAAGCTTAACTTAGTTCAGTTACAGACGATCTTCGGCGTATTGCAAACACTGATGTTCAGAGTGCGGAAACTAGAATATGAATGGTAGGTGTCACGCGCAGGTCGTGTGACGTCAACGGAGGATACCGCGCTAGCCAGCCAATACCTGAGCTAGCCCGAAAGGAAACGCGGGAATAGATATACTCAAGTCGTACTGCGCAGAGGCTCGGTGACACCTACCGTTCATATTCTAGTTTCCGCGGTTCAGAGTAGTGCTTGATAAACTCGTAAAATTTCTTCTCTTATATATAGGGTCACGATTCATACTGGATAAGCACTGTGCGTGTAGAAAAAATTCCTACTGTTATTGTTCATCGTACGCAGCAGCCGATGAAAAATATAGCTAAATTATTTTTCCAAGTGCACAAAACGCTAATTAATGAAGATTAGCCCATTCTTGCAAGCGTATAACAATGCTGCTACGTTGTCGAAAGCAATAACGTCTCTTCTGAAGGACAAATATCCTCAACAGGGTTAAAATGGGCACAAAAATATTAGGAAAGCATTACTTGCAACGTTGTATAAACGAGTAATTAGGCATAGCCTACAAAAAATTCACACCATAATCCGATAGATCCTCTTGTCTATTACATAAGAATTCATGGAATAACACACTTATGTTTGAGTCTTCTAATGGTATGGTGTGTGACGTCAAGAACTGCATTACATTTTTTTCATTAGTAGTAGATTGGAAACTATAGCACACTGTATCGCTTCTAAATAGGCACTATGCTTGGAAATTTAGGTACAATATTTATAGAACATGGTATCTTTATGAAGAACCAAGTCCATCATATGTCTGTTGTTAACTTGACAGTGGAATTCAACTTCGATGATAATGATGCTATTTAGAAATTTATATATATAAAACAAATTATCCTTGGGGGAGAAACAAAGTCAACAAGACTGCGCGGGGTNTTCACAGACAGTACTGAAGGCAGGCTAGCGAGCCTCCCGTTTCAGAATGGCAGTCATACATCTTTCTGCCATAATTTTTTTTTACCGTAAATTCCCTTCCAGAAATAGCAAATAAATCGCTTGAGAATTCCCTGGAGTTNTAGTCTCTCGCTAATTGCAAATACAATTTCCTTATCGTGGGCGGTGGGCATATGAGTACTCATAACCGTGATGTATTTCTCAGTGCAATTTTATTTTATAAAAGTACGTATAGAAAAAAGTAACTGGATTGTGTTAACTTGGCTTAATATTTAATTTCAGTACTATTAAGTAATTTGGCGTGCTAATGGTTTTCTACCATTACGCTACTTTAGTGTCCTTTCAGAAAAGTACTTGACTTCGCTGTACCTCGCCTTGGACAAAATGACATCATTATAAATACGAAGCGTCAGCTTACACTGCGACTGAGATCTAATGGGAGTGACGATTTTGTATCTTCGTCTGAAGACAAGTAAATATTTAAATATATACAAAGTAATACTAACAAGAAGGAACTACCATGTCCGGCAGAGAAACCTAATGGTTTTCAAATTACGTCTAAGCAAAAGCGCATTGAGTAGGGTAACTGACATTCAGCACACGTCATTCACAATATTCAAAACTTCCTCGCAATGAAGCCTGTGAGTCTGCGACTCCTCTTATCCCGGCCACTCAAGAGGTGCACCGTAACCATTTTGTAGGGATGCAAAATTCTGCGTACGGAGCAGTCAGAAATTCGTAGGGCACCGGGACCGGCTCCTTGCCCTGGGTAAAACAGGGTTATCCTACGAGTCTGCCTGTGAAGCACTCCACACTAAGGTATGATCGTAGGCGTGTTCCGGGAGGCACGTTAAAGGCGGGTCCCATCGATAAGTGTTCGATGTAAAAGATCCCACCTCCGGCTATGTGTCAGCTGAGTGGCAAAATTCAAAATTCAGTTATCCTGAAGCGTCATTACGACGCGGATGGGGTCTCCATTAGACCTGAGATGCCATAACAGTGGGACCATAATCCAATAGCAATAGCAATTCGTAGGGCACTTGCGTGTTTTACTGCCGATCGCCGAGGACTTCGAAGAACAGCGCGCCGCACTCGTTCAACATTCTCCGGGGTCCGAACAGTACGCTGTTTCCCTGGTGGTTTCTTCTTAATGGCACAAGACGTTTCCCGAAAGTTCGCCACCCATAACTTTATGGTATTGCGGCTTGGAACACGGTCATGTCATTGANTGTTGAAATACCGGCGAAACACGTGCTGAGTAACAATCACTGAGTCATTGTTTTTAAAAAACGTCTCCACTACGAATGTTCGATCTTGTGCCGACCAGCGCTCAATGGTGACTGAAATGCTCTCAGCTGACGAACACGTGTGCTGAATGAAAGTCACCCCACTCGATGCGCTTCTGCGTAGACGTAATTTGAAAACCACCAGGTTTCTCTGCCGGACCCTGTACAGCAACTGCCACACCGACCTGAACCAAATCTTTTATAGATAAAAGTGGATAGAAAATAAAGAGACGTGTGTATCAGCATTCTTGGCCTTATTTTTCTCACAATATGGACTGTATTCATTTTGAGTACTTAACTAAGCAAGACCACTTTCGGAAGATGATGTGATGTGGTTTTACGGCTACTCGACTACACATGGGTCATCCGAGCCGGTTTACACATATCCAGCACACACTATTTTTATGAAGGTGCTGATTAACACTTTTCATTGAGCCAGCGAATAACTCCCAGCCCTAGCCAGGAATCGAACCTGGGACCTCCGGCGTGCAAGGCCAAGTGGCTAATCACTAGACTACCGGGACCGACCCTATTGGAAGAGGATATATTTGATGCCCTGGTTTGAGTCTCCGTTTAAGTAAACTATATCTTTTTTTTGGTTAGGGTTATGCACCGGGAACCGCCTGTTGGCATTACTTCCAGTGCTTTAGCACCTAATATTTATGGNCACTTTTTATTCAGACATTGAGTGCACACACGTAAGACAACACAAGTGAATGCTCAGACGAATCCCAACACAAGTTCACACTTAGGACAGCACAAGCGGAACACCCAGCCCTAGCCAGGAATCGAACCTGGGACCTCCGGCGTGCAATGCCACGGGTCTAACCACTAGGCTACGGGGGCCGACAAGTAAACTATATCTATTGCAGATTGACAATACTAATAAAAACGTTTATAGAAGATGTAATTTTTTACATCTTATAGACACATGTTGGTACATATCACGAATTCTAATACAGATAAGTCTTTACAAATACAGTGATTCACTGCTTTATAAAGTTTGTTAGTGACACAGTACCAAACAAATGTATATGAATCTTACAAACCCGTACAGATAATTACATTTTTAGTAACCTCTTCCACTTAGCGTAAAACAGCTGCTTCGTGGTGCAGCGTTTAGCATTCATACTGAGCTCAGACTTAAACTTTATACAGCCTATATTTTTTTAATAAGGTCCATTGGTAAGAAAACCGATACACCTGTTTTTGTAATTAATATCTGAATACATCCAACGAAGGTTTGGTTCATATGAGTGTGGCAATTCTGGTAGTCTCTCCTTGGAAGACAATATATTATTATATAAGTATGTGTGTAAATATTTATATTTACATAAAATGTTAATCTGTTTTAGTGAGACAATCTGTGAGGTATCTGCACCAATGGGGGAGTTTGGAGTATACGACCTNGTTGTTGAGAATAACCACTGTTCCTTGTTCACTGCAAAAGAGCCAGTTAACATATATTTACGTAAGTTACTGATGAGAGGACTTTGCTAAATGTTGTATATTGTGTGTAAATGAATTGTCATTTAAACGAGTTAAGACAAAAGTTCATATTAAACCTACGATTTATGGAAATATGACTGAATAATTTTTCACTGACCGTACGTAACTTCTTATGTACACCTATAAGTCCACTTCCCAAGGTAACATTTATGAAACAGAGGCATAATAAAACAGTGATAACAAAATAAGAAATCTTACCAATCGAGCCAGCCGTACCTCAAAGGCGTTGAGAAAATCTTAATAACAAAAGATTGGACATATGACGTGAAAATTGGAGGACTAGGGATCGTTAATGCCGAGTCTACTGAACGTGTACGTGAAATGCAGCGAAGGAGGTGGCCTAAAGATAATAATGGAACTTACAAATAACGTCTTGAGCAACTCTTTCGTAAATATTAGCGTACGAGATGAACGTAAGAAAAAACCAGCTTACAAAACACACTGAAATAATTCTGCAGCTATGAAAAATTGCAAGGTTATTTTAGGTACCCAAAGTGTTGACTCAATAATGCAGCTTAGTGTGTCTCAAAACATACCAAATCAACCTTAAAAAAGTTAAAAATATAAGTGGAATTTCAACATCACCTAATGTGAGTTTTCTTTTGTTAGAATCTTATACAGGGTGATTCAAAAGGTTACTCCAAAATATTAATGGCTAATAGGTGAGCCCATTCTTAGTCGAAATAATATAGGAACATGGGGTCTGCGCGGTACCGTTTCCGAGTTTAAAGCAGTTTAGTGTAGCCAATGAGGCGCGAGCACAGGACAAATTAAGCCTTCCGTGGAAGAGAGCTCTCGCCTCATTGGCTAACTAAACGGTTTTAAACTCGAAAATTCTACCCCGCAGACCCCACGTTCTTATATTATTTCGACTCAGAATGGGCTCACCTATTAGCCATTAAGATTTTGGAGTAACCTTTTGAGTCAACCTGTATATACCTATAAAATCTAGCAAAGCTTTCCAATTCGTAGATATTGTTTTAATACATCTTATGTAAATACACTACATATAAGGCCTCTTGATTTGATTTTTGTCTTTTGTCCTTAAGCTTGGGTTTATCAAATACGCTAATGATAAGTATATCATCGAAAATGTAGACAGTATAAGCTAACGGGTTAAAACATTTTTACCCCCGTGCATAGACACGTATCGCTTGGAAAGAAAACGGGTGTGTTATTATTCCAGTAGCTGATTGCTACGAAGTGATGCAGATCAAGGAACAAATGAGTATGAGCGAACATCTCCTCATAAAGTAATTAATACTTTTCTTAATTACTGACCTTTGTTTGGTTGATGTTTGTTCAGTTTATTGCCTTTACAGTCAGCTTTACTTAAAACGCGAGAAATCACTGTTTTAGTTACATTTTGTGTCATTATTACCAAACACAGANTGAAATCGACAAAGTAGCACACTACCTCGCTTCCAAATTATTCCCTTTACACGCTGGTGCANGATTTGTTAAAAACTATAGTGTATTAAGTGCGCAATCTGGGTTCGAATGAAAATAACGTCTGATTTGATTAGAACACAAATTGCGCACTTAATAGACTATAGTTTTTAATAAATCATGCAACAGTATATAAAGGAAAGAATTTGGAAGCGAGTAGTGTGTTACTTTGTCGATTTCATGAGTCTGTGTTTGGTAATANTGACACAAAATGAAACTAAAATAGTGATGTCCTGCGCTTTAAGTAAAGCCGACTCTTAAAATATGGCCAGGGAGTTGCTCTTTGAGAAACAATCGAAGAGAAAAAAAAGTCAAAAAGGTACACAAAGGCAGCATCAACATCAATATTCACCATCTACGGAAAGAATCAAACAAAAAGGTGGAAGTTCACAACTTCTAAAATCATATACGTCTGCGTTAGTGTGTCTTCATTAGCGTTAATGTATTTTATAAGCTAC
>KZ868913.1:84175-95600 GCA_003456935.1 Machilis hrabei | reverse complement strand
ACTTGAAAACAATCTGGCACATTCAAGACATATGTAGGCTATCTATGTTACGAGTTCCAAGGACTTTTATTTAATTCGGGAAAATAGTTTGTCAGCGATTCTCGTAATTAAATTGACTAATAAACCAATTAAAACCACTATAAATCAGACATTTTACAGTCTAGGGGAATAATTNNAATTNCTACNGCTTCACAAAATAGAATCCTAGCCGTGTGCACTAACTTTGTGATTATATAAAACTATGAGAGANTTAGGGGTCTCTCAGCCTTAAAACGTGTTTATTTATACACTGTAATCATACTCGTACAGCTCCCATGTTATATTCCAGATTCCATGTTTAATATAATTGTGTACAATGTGATGAATTACTATTTTTTTAACTCAAATCATTGCTTCATATCAGTCTCTTGAACGTTATGTGTAATATCTGTAGTTCAAGTGATCAACAAGACCTGTAATGATAAATACAGATAACAATAATAAGATTTCAATCCGCGCAATAGGAATGCATTTGTTCTGTAAAGTTATCACGTTATTGGGTAATATGATNTCGGTACATTTAATGAATCTACTTTCTGTTAATAGAGNTGTGTCTCTACAAACACAATGCAAAATTAACGACACTTATAACGTTTATTAGCGACACAAAACCAAGAAATATTTTACATTAAGAAGCACAAAACATTGTTTTATTGATCGAAAATAATTTGTTCGAATTGTATGAATCAGAACAGAGCACCTCGTTATTACTTTTTAGCCAGGTCTAATAAAATATATATTCTGCGGGGAAGAGAAGGACAGCTAAGCACAGGCAACAATAGTCCGTTAGCCGAAGTGCAACTTAATGACCTCGGTGCTCAAACCTCAAAATCGGTATAACTCGTATTCTGAAAATACAAGGTTCATTGGCAACAATAATGACACGTGCATCTCTTTATTGAATAACTTATCTCGTTTTGTCGCCACCAAATAGTCTCGAATCAGTGTTGGAATTCTTGTTGTCACCATTGTAAGATAAAGTGCTTGTAAGACAAAGTGTCATTGTATTACATAACATTTGAAGATACAGAATCTCTTGACTTCTGAAGACGCTTGTGTTCAACTCAGATTTAAGACTCAGCATTGCTGAGCTCCGAAACTAGGTAGAATTGTTTCGAGTGTATTCATATAAACTTTCTTTAGTTAGTTCTGGTTAAAGTAAGGTGAAATCGGCTAAACAAGCCTAACAGAACATACCTTGTACCACATAAGAGTTATAATTAAATTGCTAAATTCAAGACTATATTGATAGGAAATTGATTACCACATCAGACTGTTAGTAATGTCTTTCCTATCAATATAGTATTGACTTTGGAGATTTAATTATAACTTTTGTGTGGTACAAGGTATGTTCTGTCGGGTTTGTTTAGCCGATTTCACCTTACTTTNACGCAAACTAACTGAATAAAGTTTTTGTGATTACACTCGAAATAATTCTACCTAGTTTCGGAGCTCAGCAGTGCTGCTCTTAACCTAATATTTTAAAACATGTAATTGACTGATTGTTTTTAATTTAAGGTCTCACGTTTCTGACAAACTAAATGTAATGGTAAAAACCCATCCACGTCACAACGACACTACAGGATGATTAAATTTTGCCAATCACTCAACTTGTAGTCGATGATGGTTTCTAATCTTTTGCACACTTATCTATGTGACCCCACTTTTCTCGTCCCTCACTGAAGACGCCTATAATCACACCTTTAAGGGGAATGCTACACAGGCAGACTCGTACGACAACCCTTTATACTAAGGGCAAGGAGTCTGCTCCTAGGGTTCCAAGCCGCGACATTCTACAATGAAGCCAAATGTCAGTTTGAGCAACTATAATCAACATTTTTTATAACACAATATATATATACAGGGTTAGTCAAAAGTATGGAAACGGTGCGATTGTGACGTTAATATTACTGTTAGAAGAAAAATTGCAACTGTGAAGGTCTTTTTCACAGTCAAAGCTGTAAGTCTGAGTGCTTTTTTTATGTGTGGCTCCTTCGGGTTTTGAGATACATCGACAACGACATTTTTTTTATCAAAGGGCAACTTAGAGATTTTATTTCACTATTCGATATATCATACCGTCCTAATTTCAAATATGGTGGCATAAGGATATTTGTTTATGAAAATGACAAACAATTAAAGGATTACTCACCAGGTTAAAAACGATGTGCAAAGTGTTCACAACTTACTGCTAAACAGTGGGCAAGTCTATCTTCTAAGTTTCGCAAAGAGTTGTGTAGCCATGTAGGTAGTATTTCTTGTACTGCTTGCCGAATTTATTCCTTTAGGTTTTCCAAACTCACACGACGCATTAGCCGGTGGTGGGTTCTTTTACTTCGGACATCTACCGATGGGATTCCACTTTTAACGTCCGTCGCGGACGACGCTTACAATCATACTCTTATGTGTTGTACGTCACAGACAGACTTGTAGGATAACCCACTATACTCAGTGCAAGGAGTCGGCCCCAGGAACCCGGAACCTCCCGAACGTAAGGCCAACACACTCCCACTAGGCCACCATGCCCGTATTTTTCTCGAAGAATTCCTTACGTTGTAATCATATTCAGACCAATATGATCCATCGAGTAGTGAAATAAAATCTCCTAGTTGCCATTTGATAAAAAAAAATGTCACTGTCTATGTATCTCAAAACCCGAAGGAGCCACACATAAAAAAAACACTCAGACTTACAGCTTTGACTGTGAGAAAGACCTTCACAATTGCAATTTTTCTTCTATCAGTAATATTAACGTCAGAACCACACCGTTTCCATACTTTTGACTAACCCTGTACATCGTAAAAGAAATTGAGATTGAAAAGTGGAATATTGTTTGTGAATGTTAAAACAGTGCTTCGTGTTGGTGACTAAGCCGCTAAGCCGTCTTATTTTTAATGGTAGCAGTTTATTTAAACAGACGTTGTATTATTGTAGATTTGGTTCATTATATACAATTTTGACACAACACCAAAAATTATCGCAGTAGTTATGCAGATGGCATGTTCGTTGCATTAAAGTATTTTATGTAATACACGATAACAATTCTCTGTCACAGAACATATTAACAAAATACTAAATCATTAGTACGTAATTTTAAGCATTCAAAAGTATATTATTCTGGAAGAGGCTAAGGTAGTATATTACAAAACAAATACTTTGCTATTTTAGCGAGTTTTTACTTTAACAAGTGTTACAGGCAACAGGAAGTACAGTTTATAGATATACAGTACTAGCATCGATTCTGTCATATCCAAACGAAGCGTAGCGCGAAATTTCGTTTCGCTTAAAACGCCAATTTTCGTTCACTTACCAAGCTACGAAAAATTAAATTCGCTATTACGTGGCGAATTTAATTTTTCGTAGCTTGGTAAGTGAACGAAAATTTGCGTTTTAAGCGAAACGAAATTTCGCGCTACGCTTCGTTTGGATATGACAGAATCGATGCTGGTACTGTAGAGGCTACTACTCTTTTTGTGTATGTGACTTTTTCAGCGCTCCGTAATCCTCTTTACAATTGGACTATTTCTGAATACAACTAACGATCCNCCATATTTAGAAACTCTTCGTATACCAGGTGTAATGCAGAGATTTTCCTTTGCCTACCTTGTAGTTGGGACACTTGTTGCACTTTTTACATTGCGAGAACATACATTTCCAGAGGTAAGTCCTTTTCGTACACAGTTTGAATATCTGTTTAAAACACATTCTTTTCTTTCACTGTAATATTATTGTGTATAATCTACCCATACATGTAAGATGTTTGAAAAGTCGGTTTAAATTGTCTTTTTTCCAAAATATGAAAGGTGCGAAGTGCAAATAATCTACAAAGATCATTCCAAAATTAGTGAGAGTAGGCTTCGGTGCGAGACTACAAACGACGACTACGTTATGAAGCTCATTTGTTTCGTAACCATACCAAGCGCCAGTTCGCCACATTACATGCCTTGTGTTAAGTAATACGAGATTGTCTTTGATCGTGTTCTACTCACCCTACCATTTTTCTTTTTTTTAATAATGTAGTTTAGTTCCTCTTTAAAATGAACGGTGTTGTACGATAAAAATTTGTGTACGCTTGGATATAAGCGAACCAAAGATCATAAATCTGATGAAGGAGCTTCTGAAAATGAGTGTCTGTAGTTTCGACTTTTTTCCGATGGCACAAACAGTTTAAAGATGGTTGAGAATCAACCCATCTGATTCCTCATTAAGGGTGACTTTCGACAGTGACTGTCTAAAAATTATAAACACTGTGTCCATGCAGTTCTGTCCAGACATAGCCCACACGCGACTTCTAACTATGTCTCTACTTCAACATCCTGCAACATGAAAACAATGATTTCAACGTTCTTTCCATTTTTCAAAGTATCAGTACAGTATCTCTGCATTTGGTTCCAAGCTGTCATCGTCCTCGCAGGCAGTGAATTTATTCTAAGTTGTTGTAGGACACCCTTTGTACTTGTTTGTGTGAATAGGGAAAGCTGGAAACATAAATGACCTTCCACGGGCAGTTAAGGTTAATATATTAAACGGCAAATAATGTCGAGTGGCCCCTCCATAAAGATATGTAATACAAGTTTAACACCTAGTTTATTGTTTGAAGAAAGAAAAAAAAATTCTGTACAGTCTCACAACTTAGACAAAGAAAGGCCTGCGTAATACAACCAATGCGCAGATTCTGGAAGAATTCGAGTACACCAACTTTACGAGATACTCACGTTGTATATGTGATGCACACCTCCACAACTCATTTAACATCCCTATGGGGATAACTAGTTACTTACAAAAATCCCCTGAAGCCTGTTCATTTTTTGTGGGTTGTCTTCCTATAATTTGTAAACAACTTTAAGTTTATTATCGTTAGAACTTACAACAAATAGCATTGTCATTTGATGCGATTGGTGCAATCTGAAATTCATACATGTAATGCACAAAAAGTGAGTCAGCAGGTTATGGAAGCCAGTATGTTAATTATTTATTGGATTTGAGGATTATAAAAAATACAATGTTTGTGATAGTGTTTGTACTATATACATTGTGTTAATGAAGAACCTTTGTTGTGTAATAAAGTGACTGGACTAATACAATACAATTTGGATCATTTCAGAATGCCAAAACTCTACAGGATCGCATTTTAGAAGCCACTCGTGACATCTGGGTATTGAGCATACAGTGGATCATAGTGCTTCTAATTACATTAGCCCATACTTTAACTATTTTTCTTGCTGAAGTTCCGGAATGCCCAACGTTAGTATTTATTCTCTAGCTTTCTATATTTATATCCAGTTATATTTATTAGATGTAGTACTATGAATTTGTTTAACTTTGCAAGTGGGTTAGTTAGTCTTTCCCTTAAAACGAAACATCACAAACATTATTTTTGCTAAATAACATATTTAGGTGTAGTATGCAATGTGTTGAAGGAGTTGGGGTGGGAAATGAAAAACTACATTATGTGTTTCATGGCATTTGTAATTAACTGAAATTGCATTTCATGTTATGGTGGTATTCGCCTGGACTTAGGCAATTTCTGGGTTGGAACTCAAAATGGTAAATGTAAAAGTAGTGTGTGTCAAATATATTTCGTTATATTTATAGGCATTTCTAATTATTTTCTCTATTAATCTATTTTTTATTATTTTCACTGTGCTCTCTGACAGTTGTAAAATGTATGCGTATAAAAAAAATACCGTTTAATGAAATGTGATTAACGCCTTTTAAATCGCATTGAACAAATAATTCACAAAACTATATAGGCTGTCACAGTGCGTCATAAAAATACAGTAATTTAATTACCTTTAGATTCATAAACTGGTCAGTGTTTTTGCAAATTGAGTCTTTTACAAAGAACGGATATACCGGTATAAAAAATTGTCAACGTAGCCTATATAATAAGCAATTTTAAATACCTCAGTACCCCAAAACAATTTTATAATTTCAAAATTATTTGGGAGAAACGTCTCTATATGCAGATTATCGAAAAGAAAAAAAAAGTAGACGGAAGCAGAGAAACTGAAGTTTCAACTGCGGAGTACGAAGGCTATTTGGACACAGAAGTTTACGTCTG
The DNA here is from genome assembly GCA_003456935.1 of Machilis hrabei. Classification (NCBI taxonomy): domain Eukaryota; kingdom Metazoa; phylum Arthropoda; class Insecta; order Archaeognatha; family Machilidae; genus Machilis; species Machilis hrabei. The sequence goes on along the minus strand of KZ868913.1, from coordinate 89,497 downwards.
ACCATTAGTAACNTTTCTGTTGTGACAAAAACTAAATGTTGGTTTACAATTACAACCTAGCAGTGTCTCCAAAATTAGTACTAAGAAAGCTGTTAGTGGACATTTATCCTATTTAATTTATATATTATTATCCTTCGATTTTCTCCTCAGGATAATATATAAATGCATTCGTAGTTTTAATGTAATATACAGGGTGTTAATGAATAACACCGACACATTGATGAGGTGAATTCCTTTGAATAATATGAATCGAAATTGCAGAGTAACATTTTTTGTTAAGGGGCTCAGTTTAGGTTCTACAGGCCCCAAAAGAAAGTATCGATTTGGCAACACCACTTTGTGAGTAATATTAACTACACATTCAAAAACGCTTTAAGCTGTGCAGTGCTCGTAGCTCAGTAGTATTAGTTTTACTATCTAAGCGTACATACATTTACAGTCAGCGGTTCAAACCCCGATTGGGACACCAATTTTTTTCAATTAACTGTAGGAAATAATTGGATTAAAACAGTATAATTATAAATAACAGTGTAACTCAAGGACTTGTTTATAAATGTGAATTTTATTATTACAAACATACACAATTTTTCATACAAAACGTATCGAATGAATAAATTATAATAATCAAAGAAATCGTATCTCACCGTACGTCNGAATAAGCAANTATTACCATGTTCAGAGGCACACCAGTCACAAAGTAGTGTCGCTGCTATTCAAATAAGTTTAAATATCAGCTAATCACTTGATTGGTTAGATGACGTCATCATGTTCATCCCTACCAGGTCACAGGCTCATGACGTCAGAGCACTGGGGCCTTGTTCTATAGGAGGTATTGTCCCTACTCCACTCCCACCTCAAATGGCTGTCAAACACACTTACTCTTCCTCGCTAAATATTTTCTATCCTTCGGTATTTAAGACAATTTTCACCTACTATTAAAACAAATATTTTTGTGCATTTGATTCGTTGTTATACAAATTATCTTTGAACAAATAATTAGTTGTTATATTTAAAAATAATTATCTGAACCAGTTATTTCTAATACTAAGTACGTACTGCACAGTGTTGTTTTCATTGTCCCGTAAACATTGAAATCAATTGCACGAAAATACCTCTGATCTGAAACAAGCAGCTTTCGTGTTCTTTTGTGTGGTTAAATTATTATGGGCAATTTTGGCTACTGATACATTTATAGCTATATTATATTCCATTTTAGAGTTGTTTTTGGTTAACTGAATTCATATTTTAAAACAGCTACTTCTGTGTATGTGTTTTTGCAATTATCAGAAAACATGTATACATCAAGCAATTAATGGGGATTGTGTTTTTTCGTTTCCAACCCCTTTCATGCTCCCAGCATATTATCCCTAAATATATATATATATTGTTTTGCAGAAACCACTTTTGCGGTGATTCCTCATTAGAGGAGACTTGCACATTGGCGGAGTGTTTTTCACGAACTTCATTGTTAGTCAAAGTATTTAAGAACTGGCGTTTCATTAAAAATTTATTAAATTATAATACAGTAATATAGATTATAAACTTTTAAACAATGTTTTTGTAAGATTTTATTAAAGAAGAATAGTGTACATTTTTAAGTTAAAAGGTACTGTGCTAATAAAGCACTTACGACTCTTCGTTTCTGTGTTCGGTATTTGAATAAAATCTCCTGCCATAAAACCCTGGGTGTTCTACAACCAGTGACGCGTACACAAATACTCATTTATCTAACAATAAGTTCTAGTCAGGGTTAATGTTCTTTTCGTTTCTCTTAGAGGCTATATAGGTCCTGGAGGGATACAAGATAATGAAAAATACAAGAATTGTGTAGGTGGAGTTACTGGATGGGTAGATCGTCAAATCCTTGGAGTGGACCACATATACCAATGGCCCACGGCCAACGAAGTCTACAACTCTGGTCCATTCGATCCAGAAGGAGTATTAGGTAATATTAATATGTAGAAAAGAGTTGCAAGAATAAACAGGGTAATCTCATATATGGTATATATATGCTGGGAGTGCTTACTCTTTAAATGGTAACGGATTGTTTAACACTGTAAAATTAGAAGACATCTGAGTGTAAAAAAGAGTTGTTTGATGTCGGTGTTTCTTCTCACGGTGAAGGAGGCCATACGTCATTCGCAGTGTTGAATTTCGTTCCTTTTAATGCATTTTACTGTTGTAAGGATATTAGAAAAGCCGGTTGTCTGGATACAGTTAGTGAGCTGGTTAGTAAGGCGAATGCGGATTAACCCTTTCAGGCCCGAATTAAGTTAGACGACCCCAAAAAATATTGTTTTACTTTATATTAGTAAGGGGCACAAATGAATTTTACTTTTCAAAATACAGTAGGCCCTACCAGCATCGATTCTGTCGTATCCAAACGAAGCGCAGCGCGAAATTTCGTTTCGCTTAAAACGCAAATTTTCGTTCACTTACCAAGCTACGAAAAATTAAATTCGCTATTACGTCTTTCAGGCGAAGCCTGAAAGACGTAATAGCGAATTTAATTTTTCGTAGCTTGGTAAGTGAACGAAAATTTGCGTTTTAAGCGAAACGAAATTTCGCGCTACGCTTCGTTTGGATACGACAGAATCGATGCTGGTACTGTACAGTATGTCCATTGCAGTGGACATTGGGTCTTAAAGGATGTCAAAGGATTGTCACAACCCTGCAGAAGCATAGACTTGATGTCCATTGAGATGGACAAAGTGTCTGAAAGGCTGTAATATAAGTNTTGTGTGTACACTCCAGCTTACATATTTATGTCCATTCCAATGGACACTGGGTCTGAAAGGGTTAATTGTCTAAAATGTTCAATAAACCATCGTACTTCCAGTTGCTCGAAAATATGGAAATACTCTTACAGTTCACAAAGGTGGTCATCAAAGTCCTGTTAAAGAAGTTTGAGCGATTTCGGAATGAGCGAGGAAAGCGATCGTGAGACTTTTCTTTTGTTGGTTTTATACTTATGTATTGATAATAACATTTAAAAAGGTTCACAAACCATTTGTTATAGTTTATAATTATTTTTAGAATTGAAAAACACATATATAAGTTATCAATAAAACAAATAAGTGATGTAAAACACTTTGTTTTGACTGATTTCGTGGCCATAACAATTGTTGTTCAGAGTCTATATGGAAGTTTTAAGAGGTCGAATATAGCGAAATGCCCATGATGTTTCGTCTTGTTNATACAAAGCAAATTATTTCAACGTTATTTCATTCAAGGTACCAATCTGAAGATTTATTTCAGTTCAATATACATACTGAAATATTCACAAATGGTAGGCGGAAACGTGGCAACTTCAGAGTGCTTTTTGGTTGGTATGCTTTGCTGAGATTCCTTGCTATAACTATAGTAGTCTAGAATAAGTAGGCCTAGTATGCAAACCTCAAATTCATTTTTTTGTCGCTATGCGGAATCCAAAAGTGATCAAACTCGCGATGGAAGGTTCTGTCATCTATTATTAATTTTTGTACATATTTCAATAGCGCGTGAGCTTAGCCTCGTAATTACGTATTTACTCACCATTTTTGTCATATAAAAGTACGTGTTTACTTTCAGAGTTAACCTTATTTTATACAAAAGACATTCGAATATTAAAATACGACAATTTCATGAAGGAATATGATGAAATATGTACAGAATCAAATATTATGACGAAATATGTACAGAATCAGATATTAGATGGCAGCACCTACCGTCACGAGTTAATCAAATTTGGATTCCACATAGCATCAATTTTTTTTCCACGGGCGAGATAGGGCATTCACCCAGTACTTATTCTAGGACACTATAGTATAACTAAGGCTGGTTTCTCATTGACGAGGCGTGGCACTTCGCAGGAGGCGCGGTATTTCAACAGCCAATGATCACTGGTTAAAATATCAGATGATCTGACGTCATAGTTTCCGTTTCTATGACTTTCAGGTCTTCAGTGTCTTTAAATGTTCATGAACTCAAGCGGCGCGGTGATGGTGTGGTGAACATTTAAGATATCATTGTCAATATTGTTATTTTTAAATAATAGACAATCGAAATTCATTTCCCTAGCACTCTCAAAGGCGCCATTTCTTGTTGCTGTTGGGCACATCAGAATAACCAATCAGAAAGGAATAAATAAAGACAAATAAGAAACAAGTAAAGAGAATGCCCAATGTATCAACTAAAATATGCCTTTCGAAAGCGCAAGATAATTCCTCACAAAGCACTTGAAATTCTCATGTGACGTCAACACATAGTACAGTAACAGCATCGATTCTGTCATATCCAAACGAATTCGCTATTACGTCTTTCAGGCGAAAGACGTAGCGAATATAATTTTTCGTAGCTTGGTAAGTGAACGAAATTTTGTGTTTTAAGTGAAACGAAATTTCGCGCTACGCTTCGTTTGGATATGACAGAATCGATGCTGGTACTGTACGTGATGAAATATTTTGCGACAACATTTCCAATTTTTTGCCACCGAAAACACATGATGTCATTGGCACCGTGCCGTCGATGTCGCCCGCGCCTCGTCATTTAGGAACCAGCTTTAAAGTTGTATGAGAGTATGGAGAGTTTACGGTGGTGCATTTGCAGAGACTGGGAACGAAAGTGTCCAAAAACCCACTTAACAAACTTCTCAGTTAAATGTTTGGTAACGCCTACTTTTCTTGGTAGGAAATGAATCTAGCGTATTTAATTCATCAGAAAATATAATTTTAGAGGTCAGAGGCTCGGGCAGATACCCCATAAATTTTAAATTAAGGGTGCAGAGCAAAAGAGAGCTATATCCAACCNATAATAGTGTGGGGAGGTGCATTGTCATGAATACAATTTATTTAGCGATTCTGAAACTATAAATATAAATATTCAGACAAGATCTTCCCTTGCATCTTCAAAATCACTCAACCCATTTTAAATCGTACAGACTTCTATATATTTGCAAATATTAGTTTTCTATTTATAATCATATTAAACTCTACCTTAAACTGAAACAGTAGGCTTTGTGAAAAAGCGTTCGTATAACGAACACTTATTTGAGAAATGGCACATACCGAAAACTGTTTTTAGGAAATGATGCAGTGTGCAACCGATTTATCAAAAGCCTGTGACCATGGAACAAGATTGCTACTCAACAAAATATAAAAGTACTACGCCATAAACGTTACCTTAAACAAAAGAAACATTCAGTGATCTTATACAAATACAGTACCAGCATCGATTCTGTCATATCCAAACGAAGCGCAGTGCGAAATTTCGTTTCGCTTAAAACGTAAATTTTCGTTCACTTACCAAGCTACGAAAAATTAAATTCGCCACGTCTTTCAGGCT